>JBDJHY010659107.1:0-16047 GCA_039654485.1 Withania somnifera | reverse complement strand
TCTCCGTTCTTTCAGTCTCGCTTTACCCATCTTGTCCTCCAGGCCACTCTTGCCATGTACCAAACATCTTCATTTCTATTCTTACCTCTTCTAGTCTGGCCACACATTCACAGTAGCACCTTTATTTCCACAACTTTCATCTTCTAAATGTAAGGATCCTTGACTGACCAATACTCTAACCCATACAAAATAGTTGGCCTAACCACCACTACGTAGAACCTGCCTTTAAGTTTTGGTGGCACCTTTTTATCACACAATATTCTGAATATGAGCCTCCGTTTCACTCACGCTATATCATTACAATGTGTGACATCATTATCAATCTCCGTATTTTCTTAGAGTTTTTTGCCAGGAGCAACAAAATCAAGTTGAAATAGACCCAAGATACTTGAAATATCTTTTCTTTTAGTGGCATGTGCATTAAGCCTCACTTTGTTGGAAATCAAACCACGGATATAAAAACACGACATGATATCAAAAGACAAGAACCCAAAAGTATATTAAACCTAAGGACCTAAAAAGATAGGAAACTTTAAGCAACCCAAAAGTACATTAAACCTAAGGACCTAAAAAGTGTTAATCCTACAAAGCATCATTCCCTTACATAGACCTAGAAGGAATCGAAATTCACCTAGCAACTAACATTTCTAAACGATAATAAACAAAAGTTTGTACCAAGTTCACAGCACTCAAACAAGAGTATATCTATTCATGCAAAAACTAAGGAATGAAAACCTAAGGTTAGCTATTTATAGTCTAAGGATAGTTATTACATAAATACCCAAAAATGGATTTTAAAAAGAATTGCAAAAGCAACCACAATCCATGTCTTCAACAATAACGACCCATAGGACGGCCCATGGTGAGGTAGGATGGCTCGTGGTGATGGGGCATGGTCTGTGATAGCTAAGTAGTAAGCTTAAAGCAAGAATTTCCGCTCCACAATCGCTAGGACAGCCCGTGCAAGGTGAGAACAACTCGTGGTGATGGAGGACCGTCCGTCGTGGTGAAACAGTGAGCCTTCTTCTCCTTCACAAGCAATCTTCCACACAAAGAATCCCCTTTTAGGCGTCAAAACTTGATCAAGTACCTCTATCTTCATGAACAACCCTTGCATCCGTTGGAGAACCCTAGCTTGGCTTCGGATAAACAATCTTGATGCAACTTTGGATGCATCATTCTCTCCTTGAAAAGAATTTAACCTCAAACTGGAGGCACCATCATCATCAAGAGTATCCGAGGGCAAGAGATTAAAAATATTAAATGTTTTGTGAACCTGATACTCCGGAGCAAGATCAATCTTATAGGCTTTCAAGCACTTGGAATGATCCATTACCTCTTAGCATCAACTTGGTCTTTCTATGATCCTTGCCAAAATGAACCCACACTCGTTCATCCGATTCAAGCACTATTCTCTTGCGACCCTGGTTTGCCTTTTTGGCCACATCTTCTTTTCAAGGCGAAGTCTCACCTTTCATGCAACTTCTTAACAGCTTCTGCTCTCTTGCTTCCATCTAACCTTAAGAGAACATCTTGTGATAGAGGGGTGAGATCTAAGAGGGTAAAGGGGTTAAAACCACACACCATTTCAAACAGGGTCATGACAATAGTTTTATAAATAACACGATTATAAGAAAACTCTATTAATGGCAAGTGATCCTCCCAAGAGACCAATTTTCCATTTACCATGACACGAAACATAGAACCTAAGGTCCTATTCACGACTTTGATTTGGCCATTGATTCGTGAGAAGCATGAAGTCGAAACTAACAATTGGTACCAAGCCTACCCCACACTTTTTTCAAAAGTGACCAAAGAACTTAGGATCCCTATCACTTACAATGGTTTGAGGGATTCCATGCAACTTAACATTTTCAACAAAAGGTGCCATTTAGGAGCATCATCACATTTATGGAATGGAATAAAATAAGTCATCTTTAAAAATCAACTATGGACTACAAAGATGATGTCTCTTCCCCTTTTTGTCCTTGGGAAACCCAACACAAAATCCACAGAAATATCAAGTAAAGGTCATTAAAGGGTAGGGAGTAGGGTGTACGATCCATGAGAAAGAAGTCGTGGTTTGGCGCTTCTACATTCAATACATTAGCCACAAACCCGAGCAATATCTTTGCATATATTTTATTAATAAAATTGTTCCTAAAGAATTCTCATAGTTTTGTTAATTCCAAAATGACCCATCAATCCCCCATCATGTGCTTCCCTCACAAATAATTATCTCCAAGAGCTGCACACTATCTATGATCAAAGAGCAAACATTTTCCTTAATGATGCATTTGGAATGGAAGAGATTTTCTCTTTAACTCGTATAGCGCATGGCTTTACTAATCATCCTAGCCTCACTACATAATTTGGAACTGTAAGTTCTCCTTCTTGAGGCAAAGCCTCTTCAATTGGAACCTTCCGCATCATCCCATTAGGAACGATGACATCCTTTCTAAGAGTTTCTTGCTCATCCTCTTCTTCAATCTCAGGATTACCATTTTCTTGGGATTCTTCATCACTTCCCTCAAACTCTTTAAAGTAAGGTTCCCCTTCTCGAAAGACAATGGTCCTCCAATTTGGACAATTACTCATCTTATGACCCCATACTTTACACCTAAAGCATTGAATACCCTTAGGTCTCTTGGTTAGGTACTTGTTACCTTCCTTTTGGTGCCTTCAATGAAGCATTCTTCTCAAAGGATTTCTTCGCAAAAGGTTTCGTGGAGCCTTTATTCTTGTTACAAGCCAAAGATGCTAGAACACCCTCTTTGGTCTTACCCAAGAATTTGAAGATGAAACCTTTTAGACTTGAACAATTTCTCCTCCATGATGTTCTTCTCAATTTCAATAGCACCGTCAACAAGATCATCTAATTTCTAAAACTTGACAGAAGCATTTTAGAAGAGATACCATGATTTAACCCGCTTCTAAAATGAGCCATATTGTGATGATGTCGATCGTGAATACCAAGCCTCACAAACAAATTTTGGAACTCATCATGATATTCCACTAGATAGGAAGGTGTGAAGACATGTTTTAGGGAAGAAGGTTAGCAAGATAGAGTGCGTGCTAGGAGTGTTAATGCTTTGCTTGTATCTTGTGCTTGGAGTCTTGGGGAGGTTTGTCGTTTCGGGTAGCTTGTTAGTATTCTTTGGGGTAAGTCTCTCTTCTGCTATTATTTTGTTGTTTTTATTTTCTATTGCACCTTGTTCTTGTATTATATGTTTTTTAGGTTGTTTTCTAGACTATTTTTTGTCTTGAGCCGAAGGCCTATCGAAAACGGTCTCAACACCTCCTTTCCTAGGCAGAGGTACAGAATGCGTACACTCTACGCTCCCAAACACCAATTTATATATTGGGTATGTTGTGTTGTTGATCAATACTCCGCAACACTATTACTCCCTTGCTTCAAGTTGTAAGCTTGGTAAGTAGTTCTTGTTTATGACTACCCGACACATACTTAACTCTCATAAACGCCTTCAATTCATCCCATGGAGAAATGTCAGCAAGATCATCATTTCTCCTCGTTGTGAATTCCCACCATGTGGAAGCACACCCTCCAAATTGACCGGGTAGACTTAACCTCGGTTAACTCACTGATTTGGAAGATCCTTTCCCATTAAAATTCCCAATTGACGTATGCATCGAGATTACTCTCTCCTTTGAATGGTGAAAGTGATACCTTGATGAAGTTGAGGCCCATGCCTCGTCCTCCATATCTTTCTTGATCTCTAAATTACTCTTCTCGTTCCCAAACTTGACCTTGATTTCCATGGCCCCTTCCTTGGTTTTGATTTCCCCCTTTGTCTTCCTCCATGAATGGCAGGACCATGTCTTCCTCTCCTTCCTCAAAACCAGTGTTAGCCCCGTGGCTTATTTTCTTGGAGCACCATAATCATAATCTTCTTCAATTGAATCTTAATACTCCTTTTGTTGCTCAACTTCTTCTTTTTAGAGCGGCGGATTTGGTTTCTAGGTGGTGGGTTTTGGTTTATGGCCAGTTTTGAGGGTCTTGGTTATTTTGGAATCGTATTGATCTTTCGGCATTTCGTGAAGCTTGGTAGCTATTGGATGGTGGTTGTAATGGAACATTAGCTTGCAATGTTGGATTAAACACTTGGCGGAAAGTTTTGGGTGACATGGTAAATTAAGTGTTTTTGACATAACAACTTGTAGTGGTTGATGATTGTTTTAGGGAGTAGAAGTTGAGGAATTAACACGCCCTTCCATCATCACCATTCTACCATCCCTGATCAACACGCTTCTTTGTAGGGGACAACATCTTTCCATCCACTATATCCAACTATCGATTGGCGTTTCTCATTTCCTCCGGTATAGCCCCAATATTATTCCTTCCTGTAGGAATTGGTATGTCACCTCCTGTTGCCATTGTACCTATTAACAAACACAATCATCGAAACAAACAAATATGGTTAGGGTTAGTGAAGTAGACCTCACAACCACTAGAGTTTCTCACCTTTGCAATTGCCTCACAAATTAGTTCGGCTAAGGTTAAGATTGTTTATACTTTGATGATCCACATGGTGTCGAGTTGCTACTCTCAGTTAGGACGGATTTTAGTTTCAAGAACCACGGATGACTCAATAAAACAAAAGGACTTGAATCAAGAAAGTATCTACGAAAATAAACGAGAAAAACACATAAAAAATATACAAGAAAGAAAAGGACTCAAAAACTAGTAACCACAAGTACGGGAGAAGTATTAAATGTTTATTAGTTGTAGGAATGAAGAAACGAAATGTGAAGACAGAAGAAACTAGAATTCCAGGGTCAATTTGGGTGCTCATACACTCAAAATGAACCAAAGAACCCATAGCATCAATATGAAACAATGAAATTTAAAATATTCTATACTCTTTTTTACCTCAGAGTATGGACCGTCATAGACTAAAAAGGTCCATCGTGGAAACTGTCATTGCTAGATTGGTCCTTCTGTGGAACCTTTAGGACAGCTCATAGCACAGCTCGTCAAGGGTCCCCACGTTGTGGCCAAAATTCTGGACCTAGAAAACTATGTTGACACATTGGATTACATGATTCCTTTGGGCCCACATCACCAGTATTTATCCTTTTTTGCCCCAAAAACACCTTTTCTCCAACTTGGAGCAAGGATTTTGAATCAAACTTGTACTTTTTCTTTCTAGTTCAACAAGTATGTATTCAAGATCTTTAAGAAGACTTTTAAAATTTCAAATTTCCAAAGTCTTCTTGAAGATCTTCAAAAGTGGGTTCCGGGCTTTGATGAGTCCAGAATGGTTAGAAGATGTTTGTTCTGCTTTCTTCTCAATTTTGTTCACTTTGTTCAGCATCTTGTTCTGAGCATGAGCAATGTTCCTGAATGAGTCTCTGATAGTGGTCAGCACTTTATTTTGGAAGAGTGCATTTTCTAATTACCAATTAAGTGCCGTCTCTACATCGCTTATGGGTGGCTTTCTCTAGTGGGTAGCACAATGTTTTTCTTTCAAATTTTTGGTGCATGGTTAATATCATCTTTTTCAAAAGCTTGTGATGGAAATTCAAGTATATGATTGAAGCTCGAAGGGATCAACATGCATTTTGGTATTTTGGCTCATTTATAAACGAGGGTTTTTGGTATGTGTTTTGTGCGGACAAAGCGGATATCTGGGGTTTGTATGACACAAGAAAATTATATTTTCCTGGTCGGCTTAGTGAACCAATACATGGGTCCCCATACTCATACCTTTTTTTGGACTCTTGTTCAGAGCATCCGCATTGTTTCTTCTTCTTTTTCTTGTCCTTTGGTTTGACTTTCTCCAATGGTGTTCATCCCATTCTAGTCCTTCGTCAAGGCATTCTTGACAGTCACCGTTGATAACCCATGGGCAATGTCCCGTAAAAGGACATCTGAACCACCATACATCAAAAGCTTCTTGATTGAACTGTCTAGTCTTGCAACTTGCAAACAGGGTGTTGTATTTTGCATGCATCATCTAGCATCATCAGGTGTTGCAGTATTGGGCTACCGGTCGGAGTTTTCTTTTTGCTGCTCTGGTTTTTTCGAAATCTCCTTGAAAATTCTTTTGATCCGGATAAAAAATCCAGCATAATATTATCCATTCCCTTGAGGTGCTTGACCTGAAACTTGTATCGAGGGAACCATTGTGCCTGTCTAAGAACCTATGGATTTGGAATAATTTTCAGATTTAGCTGGGATCATCTTTGGGAAAGCCTTCATATCCATTTCCACAAGAAATTCCGTGTGAATTAGATAGAAGTTTAACTTTTTGATTCTATTTTCACTACGAGATCTCCTTGAACTTGAAATGGTAATGTTCTTCAGAATCTCTGAATTTCCCACTAGCATATACGTATATCTTCGCTAGCCATCCCTTTGCTTCAAACAGTATGGCACTCCGATATTCATTACTGACATAAGTCTGCAAACTTCTTTCCGTCTGAGGGGACATAAAGGGTTTTGGCCTCTTTTGAAGCTGGAGCATTTTTCTTGAGCATCTTTGTAAGTGGAGAAATATATGTAGAGACGTTAGGAATAAAATCTCTAACATAATTAATCACAACTAAAACTGTTGGAGCTACTTTGTCGGATGTTGGTATCTGAAAATTTTCAGTAACTCTTGAAAAATATGCGGGCCTGAGTTGTATGCCCCAGGGGTAAAATGCATCCCCAAAAAATCAATTTCTTTAATTAGGACCATCTTCTTTGCTGAGATCATGATACCATTCTCTTTCACAATGTTATGATAATGATGGAGAAAAGTAAGGTGCTCTACCAATGTATCACTGGACAATAATGTATCATCGATGTAAAACAATGACGTGTGGAGGATGGGTTCAAAGATCTTTATCATGGCTTTTTGGAATAAGATGGTGTAGGTTTAAGTCCAAATGGCATGACTTTCCGTTGGAAAAAACGATGGGGTAAGCAGAATCCTGTCTTGGTCGTTCATCTGGGTGAACAATTGCCAAAATCTGAATTTAAGTAGAACATGGTAAGCTTATTTGTTATCAGGAATTTATCATCTCGGAGGAAATGGTTCAGAGGTTGGTAGTTTATGACAGGCAGGAATTACCTCTTGTCTGTTCAGCCCTTTTGTTGACATAGAATGCTTCACATGCCCATTGGGAATCGGATGACTCTATTAATCCAAACTCCAAGAGCTCCTCACATTCCTTTTTTGCCAATTGAAGATGTTTTGGGTTCATTCCGGAATGACCGGCTTGTGTTGATGTTCTCGTTCTTCTTGAACGGGAGTTTGACGAAAAAGTCTTTGTTCTGCCATAAAGGATTTTTGCACTTTTTCATAAACTCTATGAGATTCTGCACAACTACTCCACTAATTATTGTTCATTCTTTTTGGCTTGGTCATCATCTGTTATTTGGAATAAGCGTGACACTGGGGTGCATGGCCTGAATTGCCCATTGAATGCTATACCTTGAGTTGTGATCATGAGGCGATCTTTGAGCTGTGTAGATATCCCATCCAATGATGAGATACATTCCAGGTGTATCTGAACCATACAACTTGGTTCTGTATTTCTTTCCTGGGAAGAACTCAATCATGATTAGATGCCTTGTGACTACTCGTGCAGTCAGGATCTGTTTGATGCATTGTTGAATTTCTCGAGACAGGGAATCCACTATTCTCTAGGGAGAACGACTGGATTTATAAGTGATGTTGTTGCTCTAGTGTCGATGAATGCAATGGAAGGATATACTTGAAGTTCAACATGAGGACCAGTTGCAATGTGCTTTCCATGGCATTCATTTCTCCTTTAGTTTTGGAGTCATGACTTTGATTAGAGATCTGGTGCTACTTAAGTTCAGCTTCTTCGTACATATATATAGAGCAAAGAGGTCCTTCCATTGGGTTAGTTTCCAATGGAATGATGGATCTAGGATCATCACCTTCGCTGGGATTGATGCTGCTACTATCTTGCATAGTACTGGGAGGCTGTCTAGTGCTTCTGGATCGAGGACAACTTTTTGTGTAGTGTCCAATACGGTTGCATACAAAGCATCGGCCTTTGATGTTTGCCAGCCTTTTGAACTTGGGAGGTTCCTTCCTTTTATTTAGTCCATCTGGGGGCTTCATCGATTTGAACCTTATGGATTACTTCTGTTGTCGAGGCGCTTGGCAAGAGCAATCTGATCTAGTAATATGATCAGTTCCACTGCACATTTTATTAAGAATCAGATAGTTCTATATGATCTTGCATCATCCAGGGTTAAAATGGTAAGTCCAGTCTCAATAATTTTGTGTTGTTGATTCTGGTCTTTTTTCTGTTGGCAGCTCATTCATTATCATGTCTTCTGGTGACAGCTCATTCATTATCATGTTGACCTTCTTACGACTGCAGGAGCTTCTGGTTCCAAGTTCACTAACATCTGTGGACTTTTCCTCAGCGAAGTATATTGAGACGTCTAGTGGGGAATCCTCACTATCTAAACCAAGGAATGGCTTTTTAACATTCCTCTATGCATGGCATGGTTCCTCAACCTTTTTATTAAAATCCTCTTCAATACCATAGATATTGAGGGCAAATTCTTCTAATGTAGGATCAGTGTCATAAGCATCTTGAGTGCTCGATCCTAATGCATCATTCATGTCAGGAAGGCCCGGAACGACTTGATCACAGATAATCGAGTCTTCAAACCAATTTGAAAGTACAGTCATCCTCTGGAATAATTTATCCTAGATCTGAGAAGTCTAGGTCATCATCCAGAACATTATGATTTGAGACAGTAAAGTCATCCGAATCTGGTTCAGCATGACTTTTCTCAAATCCATTCTCTTGGACTGATTTTGGGCTGCAGCAGAGTCCTTCCTTTCCCACATCTATTTGGCAATGTCAAATACAGGTTCATTTCTTTGGTTGTGATAGGGACTTTGGGCTTCGTGAAAAGGAAGAGAAAGAAGCAAAAGTATTGTCTGCTCTTGGTGGTGAGGAGAAGGAGAGAAGCAAAAGTATATGCTACTTTCGATAGTGAGTATGTTGGTGGTGATATGGGGAACAGGTTGTGATCAGACCAGCGTTCCAAGGTTACAAAAGTCCAAGGTTGCCAAATATTTTGTAACCTTAGTTCCAAGGCTGTGATCAGACCAGCATGTTGGGAAGTGATAAGTGGTGAATTTACCACTTATTTGCATCTAAATTAGCCATGCATTTGAGGTCTTCTAATCATAATATTGTCACTTATGGACTGTATTGACAATGTTTTAGGTTGATATGAGTGCAAATGAAGAATGAGAAAAAAAGACCAAAAGAGGAGCAAAAATTAATCAAAAGGAACAGAGGTCAAAAATTAATCAAAAGGAACAGAGGTATACTGGATGCTGCCAGGTGCTTCACACCTGCGAAGAAACAGCCGCAGTTGCAGCTCCACATCTGCAGAAAAATCAACGCCCCTGCGATGAACTGCACATGAATGGAACTTCTCCCCTGCGAAGGGGCACAATGATCGCACCAGCGACAAAATGTCGGCAAGTGCAACATACGGGTCCAGGTGTCCAGTTTTGTCATTTCTGCCATTTGCCAATTCCAATTCCACATAAAACCTTGCAAGCTCGATATGGAAAGCATCTTTAGCAGCCTTTGGCTAAAACCACAACAAAGAGAGCTTGCAACAATCCTTCTACACCTTGATAGCAGATAATCGAGACTTCAAACCGATTTGAAAGTGTCAAGTCATCCTCTGGAATAATTTATCCTAGATCTGAGAAGTCTAGGTCATCATCAAGAACATTATGATCTGAGACTGTAAAGTCATCCGAATCTGTTCATGATGACTTTTCACAAATTCATTCTTTCTTTAAACTGTAGCCTAAAGTTTGTTTGTACTGTATGCTACTTAGGTTGGTTCGAGAGAACAATGCTAAGAAAGATTCGCTAGTATTCGAGAGAAACTAATGGATATTCTAGAATCCAAGGCTGAATCCCTTAACTCATGCTTGATTGATAGATCTTTGGTTAAATGCCATGGATCGTTGATGAATCAACTTCCTAGTTTGGTTTCTTGTTATCTTTGAGTTGTGACGCCATTGATCAAACCTATTCATATTTTATATTCTTTCCCTTTGGCATCCCCCAAAACCTTGTACTATCCGTTCAAGTTAGGGTAGTTGCACTTTAGTTTCCGTTCTTACTCGATTGTCTCACATATAATTGTTCCATGTGGATTCATCCCCGACTCTTGTTGGGTAATTATACTTTGATAACGACCGCGTGTGCTTTTTATAGGTACACTTGAGCATTATCAAAAATGGCGT
Organism: Withania somnifera; assembly: GCA_039654485.1. Lineage (NCBI taxonomy): Eukaryota > Viridiplantae > Streptophyta > Magnoliopsida > Solanales > Solanaceae > Withania > Withania somnifera. The sequence continues at coordinate 5,770 of JBDJHY010659107.1, read as the reverse complement.
CTTTGCCGGGGAACAATTTGGCATATTGAGTTAGTTTAGAAATTAGAGCGTAATTGCTTTGATTTGAACTTATGAATATTTGTTTATAGCTTTTGTTTATTTCTTTTTGTTAGTTAGATTTTTATTTTTTATTTGATTACTATGACATCTTTAACCAAAAGTGTGCTTGGTGATTGCAAACATCATTGTCCAAAACACTAAAGTGTAGACTCATGGCATTGCCCATGCCTCAAGAAGCAACAGTTGAGGAAGTCCTTGAGTCGAGTGAAAATGAGAGCCAAGATTGGTTAATGGCACAATCTCAATCATAGGAGTCATTTATGTATATTCATGAATGCACATCGCGGATTATGAAACGCTCCTTGAATAAGCATGTGGAAATATTTCAAATGATAGTGCAACTTGAATTTGATAATTCCACTTTGGAGGAAGATTCGAATTTACACATAGAGGCATGAGATTTTCCACCAAAGAATTGAAAGTATTGATGTTGGGCTGTAAACTTTGGAGGATGGAGTCTCGGTTGATTTAGAAGAAATAATGAAACTTTGCAAACCATCCAATCTGAATATCATTCAAGATGGCAAAGTTGATGAGATGATATTAGAGGTGTGCAAAAGAGTGGAACAAATTTTGGCTGAAGACCGGGGATAAAGTTGCTAAGAATTAAGCAACTTTGGAGTTAACACGTCTTCACCCACACTCTGCTCTTGGTAGATGTGATTGAAAATGAAAAATTCGAGCCATTGGAGGAATTGAGCGAATAGGAACAAGATGTATTCATTTTAAAGTTTGCTAGTCCAAGGAGATAAAACGATATTCCCATTTAAAGGCCAAGAAATGCAAAATGTGATGCTTGAGTATTGGCTTCTTCTCTTATCCACCATCATCCCATAGAGATAATCGAAAAAGTGAGTTGAAGTTGGGACGAAGATTTAAGTCTTCGAAATAGAGAGACAAATGGTAAAATGGTGGATGGTAATTTTTTATTTTTGTTACTCTTAGTTTATGATTTTTTGTTGCATTTTTGTAGTTTTTTGAATACTGTAATTGTTTTATATTTTACTAATCCATGAAGTTTAAGTTATAGGGAAGAAAAACGAGCAGGTGAGATGTTTTCTGTCCATTACGGTGGTTAAAAGTGCATGATGGTGTACCAAAAATGTGGTAGCCAATTTTTCAGTGAGCAATAAGAAAAAAAAAATCCCAGGTACAGTTGCGTCGCACCTGCAATGAAAGTAACGCGGCATCACAGGAGCAAAGATTTAAACAAAGGGGCGGAGATTTTACACATCATCAAACTACGCAGGTGCGAAAAGCATGACGCACCGGCGTGTCCCCAGGTGCGACCACTTGCCCAGCTCCCAGGAAAGTAAAAAGGCACGGTTTCAGAAGGGGCACAATTATTTTATTCACCTTACTGTTGTCTCCCAAGAATTCTCAATTGTTTCTCTTTGTCCATCGTTTCACTCCACTCTCACACACCACACTAACTCTTCCTCAAAAGTTCCATTTTCTAACGTGTAAAGAAAGAATTGTAGGGTCATGACCCACTTGTTCTTTGCTTCAATTCAAATCAAAGGTATGTGTTTTGATTTTTTTTCTCTTTGAAGTGATTAATTAGTGGTAAGAGTAGTTTTATTTGTTGGGTACTTTGTTATGGGTTAAGTGTGAAAGTTTCTCACAGTTTGGGGCTTAAATTTAGCTAAAAATGGTCTCATGATTCCTGCAAAATTCTGATAAATTCAAGCATGTAGGTTGATCATTTGGTGAATTTGGAAGTCTGAGTACAAACCCTAATAAAAATCATGCTTGAAATTTCAATGTTGACTGATGAGTAAAACCTAGGAATGACTGACCACAGGTGTGAATTTTTCTTCGCAAGGGACATCATTGCACCTGCATTGATTCTTCCATTGGTGTGACAGTCATTGTTTTCCCAAACCTTCGCAACTACAAGCACTCTGACGCAGTGGCAACGTCACACATGCGACCATCCCTCCGCAGGTGCAAAATCTGCAGGTTTTCACACTAAAACAGTAGCTTTTCCGAGCTCTGCCCGATGCCTCGTTACTTAATTTCTTTGGCTTAATTGTTACATAATACATTGTTTTAACTGTACATACAAGTGTTTGACGTGCTTGCATGTTTTAGGTACTTTCGAGCTCAAAAAAAGGTACGGGAACTTGGAGATGATATGACACCAGTCAATGAAATCGAGGAAGAAAGTGAGGAAGAAGCCTATGGCACTATGAGGTTCATGTCCCGTGATTGTCATCGCTGGAGCGGGGTATTGAGGACAGTGGTTTAGAGGAAGGCCGGACTTATAATCTAGAGTTCGGCCACGAGGACATGTTTCATCGCCACCCCATGTGAGGCAAGTGAGGAATGGGTGAGGGAGTTCTACGGAAATATCAAGCGTACGGACTTCTCTAACTCTGAGCTACTAATTCGAGGGGTCGTGGTGATATTCGGACCATAGGAAATCAATGACTTTTATGGGCTTCCAAACCACCCTTTAGAGCCAATGTATGCTACAAATATGTGCGTAGGGGAATGATCTGTAGCCAAGCTATGTCCTCCAGGAAAAACAGTTTGGTGGGTAAGATCTATAAAGGGAATCAAAAGCAGTGATTTCACATTCTAGGCTAGAATGTGGAATGATATCCTATGTAGCTGAGTCTCTCCTTTAGGGAACTAGTCTAATGTTCCACCTCTCAGGGCCCAAATGACCACTAACATTCTTGACGACATTCCTGAGAATGTCGGTCATTACATAGTGAGGGAGTTGAAGGAATATCTGCACTAGACTAGCCCGACCATGATTTGCCCTTCTCTGATCACGGAGCTATGTAGACGGGCATATGATGAGAAGTGCCCCACTGACCACTGGATCCAGCCTGAGGCAAAGTATCACTCATTTAAAGTGAGAGGGGAAGGAGGTGTGGTGAAGAGAAAGATTGAGGCTTCTCCATCACAGGATCTGCAGGCTGAAGGTCCATTTGGTGATCTTTCTCCGAAGATGTGCAACATGCATGAGGCGATTTCCCAGCTCACAGGTTCATCATAGGATCACTTCACTAAGACCGAGATGCAGGCTTACTTGGATACGTAGAAAAAGATGGCAACCTTCGTACAAAATCTTGAGGAGGCCTACAGCAGAGTTGCCAAGGCCCACACCGACCTCCAGGAAGACTACAAGAAAGAAAAATTCAAGAATAGAAAACACGCAAATTCTTAGTAAAGACGTAAAGGGGTATTAAGGCAATGTTCAAGTGGAGTCAACCAAAAGAGAAAATGCCTGAGAGAGGTGATGATGACAGTAGTACTCGTTCTTATCATAGGATCAGAGAGAATGATGTTATATTGATGAGGACGAGGTTCAGTCCTCCACCCAACAGTGAGCCATGTGATTTTGGTCTGCTAGTCTGATACAGACCAGAGGGAGCTCCTCACCACCCTTGTAATTTTATATTGTTAGTGATGATTCTGACCTTAGGCAGTGAGGCACTGCTATAATTTTTTGTTGGGGATATAGGTGTTGTTGCTTTATGGAAGTTGGATTATTTTGGATTTGGATGCCCTTGTTGGGCTTGATCTTTACTTTTTGGATATTGATATGCTGGATTTGTGCCCTTATCGGGCTTGATTGACGATATTGATTGGAGATTATTTTGATGTTTTATTGGATTAGTTGTCTTTTTATTTTTGACTCTTTTTAGTTTATTTTTATTCGTTAGTTTTTGTTTAGTTTAATACTTGGTAGTAGTTGTTAGGTGACTTTTTCTCGATAATGGAGTGAGTGATGATGTTCTTATAGGAAAACAGTCACAATTTTCTTTCTTTTTCTTTAGGTATCTATGTGGATGGTTGTGTGCATAAATGTGTCAAAGTGATTGGCTTGGTTGGTGCTATAAAGTTAGTATGCATAACGATCATATACCTACAAAAATTTTGTAAATTTTTGAAAACTCAAGTTGCACGGAAAAAGAATGATTGAGGGACAACATTTTGACTTTTTGTGACTCTTGATTCACTAGGTGGTTACATTTTGGTTATGTTTCTTTTTGTTCTCTAAGATTGAGCCATCTTGAATAATTTGCATACCATGCGTGGTGAGGTTTTGTGCATAATTCATTTGTTACCTGTGTTACTTGAATTGAGGGTTGTAGTTTAGATTGATTGTTGTGTTATTTCTGCGTGACGTTTTTGTTATTTGCTTTCATTTCTAATACTTTATATTATCTATTGTTGTACTAGACTGTGGTTTTTGTCGTGAGCTGAGGGTCTCTCTGAAACAACCACTCTACCTTACATTTGCGATAGTGGTATGGACTATGTAAACTTTACCCTCCCAGATCCCACTTGGTGGGAATTTACTGGTATGTTGTTCTTGTTGTTGTTGTTGTGTTTTGTTGCATATTAAAAATTAAAAAAAAGGATGATATGAGTGAAATAAGGATTGTGCATAAATGAGTTGGGCTAAGTTTCTTGTTGAAAAAGAGTGAGGTTATGAGCTTTCAATGCACTTTGGAAAGGTATAGTCACTTGACCCAAAATTGATTACCTACCTATACCCTTATTTTCAAGACCCACTTCAAGTTCAAGCTTCCCAAGTCAACAATGGTGAACCACTCAAACTAACTCGGCATAATTCAAAACTTGAGATTTAGACTCCACAAACACTAGAGAATACAATTCTAGTGTCCAGAACAACAAAAACAAACACAAAACTCAAACAAATCAATTATTTTTTTAACAATAACAAACCCAAATTAGAATCGCAAGAAATAATCTAAGCATGGTTTTGATACCAAATGATGGAAATCAAAACACAGAAACAAAAAACACAATACGAAGTTGAAAGACAAGAAAATAAAGGATAGATAAATTGACACAAGATAGGAAACCTTAAGAAATCCAAAGGTATATTAAACTTACGGACCTCAAAAGCATTAATCCTACAAAACAGCAATCTCTTACATAGACCTCAAGAGAATCAAAATTCACATTGTAACTAACGTTTCTAAACAACAATCAACTAAAGCTTGTATCGAACTCACAACAGTCAAACAAAAGTAGTATTTAATATTCATGCAAAAACTAAAGAATGAAAACCTAAGGCTAGTTATTACATAAATAGCCCAAAAGTGGCTTTTAAAAGGATTTGCAAAAGCAACCACAATCGTTGTCTTCAAGATCACGGCCGATAGGATGGCCCATGGTAAGGTAGGATGGCTTGTGGTGATGGAGAACGGTCCGCGGTAGCTAAGTAGTGAGCTTTAAACAAGAATTTTTGTTCCACGGTCGCTAAGACGGCCCGTGCAAGGTGAGGACGGTTCATGGAGATGGAGGACAATACATGCAAGGTGAGGACAATCCATCAATGTGAAACAGTGAGCCTTCTCCTTCCCAAGCGATCTCCATATAAAGAATACTCAGCTTAAGCGCAAAACTTGATCAAGGACCTCCATATTCATGAACAAACCTTGCATTCGTTGGAGACCCCTAGCTTGGCTTTGGGTAAACGGTCTTGATGCAACTTGGGATGCATTACACTTGCACACCGATCTTAGGTATTACGTCACTAAAATTGCACCCCAATTATTCTGTGTTGATCTTAATCGACCTGGAACTCTTTTGAGATTTGAGGTTCAAGAGGTATTTACAAGATTGATGGGTGAATGAAGTTCAAAAGATGTTGGTACTGGTCCATCAGCTTTGTGAGTCGGTAGACAAACTGGATACGTTTGGATATACGCGGGGAAAC
>JBDJHY010658998.1:0-16047 GCA_039654485.1 Withania somnifera | reverse complement strand
TTGGAGCTTTTAAGTTCAAATAAGGAACAATATGTGTCATATAGAGTTATCAACCTCGTATCATAAATTCATCAGTTTTATCAGCTCTAGAATGTCGAGTTTTCTCTAGGTACACTCTCGTTTCCTATTTTAGACCTTCTATGGTGATTTGAGCATTTAGATGAGCTAAAGTTGAAGTTCTAAGTGAATTGGTTGACTTAGGCTAACATTTGGTCGTAGAGTGCTCAGGTCAAAAATTTGATGCTTTTGTTGGATTCAGGAGGTGCAATATGGCCTAGAATAAGTTATTTTATATTTTTCATGAGCCCCTAGAGAATTTTGGTCAGTTTTAGCTAAAAATTGGCCCTTAATGAGTATCGGGTCAAGGATACCTCGTACATATGATTCGACGGTTTTGTTGAGTCCAGAACATCAAAAATAGTATGTTTGCATATATGGTTTGTTTTTATGGGGTTCTGAACAAATTTCGAGTTGTTGTTGTGGATTGCTGTCAGTGCTGATTTTGTTTTAGCCCCTAATCTCCATTACGATTTTGTGGCTTATAACGCGATTGCGGAGAGCTAATCTATTGTGAATCGCAATCCCTGGTGGTGTTCGCAATCTTGATGAAGTCCCTATTCACCTAGGACTTCTAAAACAGAAGTATAACATATTTTAGCTCATTTTTCTCTATTCAAACCTCTCAAAATACTACTTTAGCAAGGTATAATGAATTATTTTCAATGATAATTAATTGGTTAAGTTTCCTAAACCTATTTCTACTATTTCTAAGTCACTTTAACATGATTTCACATAGAAATTTTATGGTTTTGAGGCCTAAAATAGTGAGTTAATTGTTGAATTCGAAAGTATAAAAACTTGCGATTTTAACAACTAAATGGAGTAGGTTTACGATGAATTTTAATATTTAACATCTCATAGTGTGGGTGACATTATTTTATGTTAAAAATTTTATCTTGACTCTGTGGGCTCGATCTTCATTTTTGCATAAACCTTGAATATTTTAAATTTGATGTTGATTAGTAAGTATTTTCCTGTAATTCTTTTTTGAGTCACTATATTGTGCATGGTTGGAAGCTAATTGGAAGGGAAAGGTCCTGAATAGTTTGATTCTTTAAAATTAAGGCAAGTTAAGGTTTAATGGCTCTTTATAAATTGCTAACAATTTCTTGCTAATTGTTCAACTTGCTTGCTAATTGTGTTGTGCTTTGGATTATATAACTGCTTCAGGAAAATTTGTATTATATATCATGTTGATCTTAAAAATGAAAAAGTGGGGAAAATGAGCATACTTTCTTAATTGTTGAACCATGATCTTACTTGAATTATAGTGTAAGTTGTTGATTCGAAACGTGTTGTTGGAAATGAAAACTTGAATAAGGATTACTGTCTAATTATACACTTGTTGAGAAAAGGTTCATTATAAATAAAATTTAATCTTGATATTAAAAAATTGATTCCCAGGAGGCTAAACTAAAATAAAGAGGCTATACTTGATAGAAATTGCCTAAGACGAATTTATGTATTGAATTGAAATATCATCTTGTGATACTTCCAATTATTGAATTTTTATAATTATTCATTGATAAAACTTGATTATGAATCTTGAACTATGCCTTAATGAGATCATTGAATTTGTTGATATTGATTTGGTTGGCCATAGAGCCTTGATTGAGATTTTGATAAAGTCACTAAAGAGGCTCGACCGAGTGTTTGTGATGTGATGATATAATTATGTTTTAAACAAGACATAGTCGGGGATCATACCGGGTGCCTATGTTATTGAAATGACGTAGCCAAGGTCCTGACCAAGTGTCTATATATATTTATTTGAGGTAGAACTGAGGCCCTGACTCAATACCTGGATTATGATGATTGATATTGGATACTATCAAGGAAATGAGAAATACCATCTATGATGGATTGTTTTGGGATTGAGGACCCTCTATATGAATTTGGCTATTACCGAATTTGGACTTTTGTGATACTCCGTTCCTAATATAATTTTTTGAGATGACTATTTGATCATATTTGTTATATCTATTTAAAACTATTATTGGGATGTTGTATATAATTTCTTGCAGGTTGTAGTATTTTTGGAGGAACAGCTAGGAGATTAGGGGGATTTTTTTTTCTATTTATAGTTATCCAAAAGAGTACGCTACTCAATCTGTTGTTCTAGTACTGACTCTTGCTTTTTCTGCACTTTTGTGCAGGTACCAAGTCTCATACTTAGTGATTCTACCTCCTCTGATAAGTTCAGGAAGACTCTGAGGATCTAGAGGTAGATGCCACTCTTTCATCAATTGCATCAGAATTCCTCCTTTTAGTTATGTCATAGTGTGTTTAATTTGTAAAGACCCTGTGAGGATATTCAAACTCTTTGTATTTCTATTCCATAGTGGCTTGTCAATGGTAACACCTGTTCTTGGGTAGAATTTTATATCTATATGCTATCACATTGATTTTTGCATTTAGATGTTTACTTAGTTTAATTTCTTCTTTTAACAGTTTTGATATTATTTGACTGGCCTATGGGGATTCCTGAGGTAGGTGTTGTCACGTACTGTTGTCGGGGCATGACATAACCGTATTCTCATTAAGTTCAAAAAGTTGTTGTCAATCCTATGTCATCTCTTTGCATATATATGTTTTATTGATGTGACCCTTAGTAGTTGTGAAAATATCTTATGAAGTATCTTTCTCGATCTAGTTTTTCATGAGCCTCAAAATGAACATTCGTGTTAGAATCATAAGTTAAATATAAGGTAATTGCCTCTCCATCAAGCTTACTTCCTTGTCAATTGCATATAGAATTGCATGAATCCCATAAAGTTGTATTCATATTTTATTTGTATGGTTTATGATAGTTTAAGTGATTGAGTAGCTCGTTCATGAGTAGTGATTTTCATTCCAGAGGTCAGTAAGCCAGTTCTCATAGTAAACTTTCTCAATGATAGCTTTATTCCTTCATGCAAGGATGAAAGGTCCCAAGAGGGAGATAATCTAACACCAGAAAAGTTACACTACACATTCAGCGTACATGCTTAAATCCCGATGCTATGACTTTCCACTTGTTCCTAGGTGAGAAAATCTTCTCTAAAATGTGGAAGTTGTGTTTGACATGACTTAAGGTCTTGAGGAACTCCTAGCACTAAGTTTAAGTTCAAAGCCTTCCTACATTCATAATTTTTGTACTGTTTCATGCATGGGTAGACTTCAAATGATCATATCTCATAATATATACGGAGTTATGGGACCCATTTCCAATTCATGTAAAGGTCTCTGAGTCTAGTTACCGATGCAACAAATCGCATGTCATTTTAAGTTTCGAGCAAAAGGTAATGCAAATTTTACCATCCATATGTCGTGAACAAATTTAAGAAAGTCACTAGCCAACATTTTTAGTGACCTCATGATGTAAGGCTAGGAAATTGTGATAGCCTCACACCATGAGGCTATTTAACAACAGTACAAATTTTTCTTTTTTCGCTATTTACACCTAGGGGAATTTGGGTAACTTCCCTAGCACCTAGTTGACTAAATTACATTATTTTGACACCTTCAATGTGTATTATTTTCATATAAATAAGTGAAATACCTAAATATCTTATTCAATACCCATTCCTCACAAATAACCAGTTAAAAGAAAATAAAACCAAGCTAGTTCTCTCAAAGTTCAAGGACTTGGGGCTTTTATATTGCAAGTCTTCTTCCTCAATTCTCACACAATTTCTCAAGGATTCAGGTATGTTAGCTAATGATAATGGGTCTCTTTTCACCCCCATGTGCCTAAACCCCAATTTTTAAAGTTGAGAAGTTTGTAGTATAATCGTTAGTGTTATTTACTCCATTAGGTATTTCATGAAATCCTTACTAAGCATGTTTCTCTTAGTCCATGGAGTAATATATACGAGGTTGTCCATTTTATATCATGAATTACATTTTTCTTTGAGTCATAAGTCATGTTCATGAAAGTTGTCAATTAAGAAAGATAAATTTTATTACTTGTCCACAAATTGAAGTGAAATACCCAATCATGTTTACTAGTCATGACTTGTGGATTACCATTACTTATGTGATCATGAACTCTATTACTTGAGTTTGATAAAGTTTCACATCATATTACATGTCCTTTAAATTCTAAATGTTGTATTCATATAAATTGTAAAACGAAGCATGATGTTTGCAAGGTTTCCATAGATTGTTGGGTTTATCTTTATTAGATAGGTATGAGTAAGAGTCATGGATTCAACACTTTACTTGACTTTTACGGAGTACCCAACTTGATTTATAACTAATAAGAAAAAATCGTGATGTTTGACAATGTGGGTATTCAAGTAAAAGTTGCAGTTACAACCCCTTTGAGGAGAATGTTATGATTACTTAAATTGTAATAAACTCTATACAAGTATGACCATGGCTATGAAGATGAGTATATGTTGTTAATAATATGGTTATTTTTCCCACTACTATCGTATCATAGTTCACTAAATCAATTGAAATGAATCGTGGTAGAAGCTCACTTGCTAATTAAACCATGGCAGAGGTCACTCAATTGTGGCAAAGTTCACTTAATCATTTGGAATGAATCATGGAAGAGATCACTTGATTATTTAAAATAAATAGTGGAAAAGTTCTCCTAATCGTTTCAACGAAAGCATTGCATAGTCACTTAATCAGTTGGAAATAATCCACTGAACTGGATAAAGAAAGGATAAGAAGTGATGTTTTACTAAGTGGTACCTATATTCTAGAAAGGTAAGGTGTTAACTTAAAACATACCGAAAGGGTACTAATTAAGCCGACCATTAATGACTAGTTAAAACACCAGTTTTCAAGTTTTTCATAATAATTGTACATGGAAATTTGTAATATAAAGTCATACTTGTAACCTTTAGTAATAAATATGCAAATGATTAATCGTACTCTATTTACGAGTCCATTATCTTTGATGAGTTGTGAAGTTCATTGAAATACTTGATGTTTTAAATATATGCAACTATCTGTTCAATATGAGATCTCAGCATCATAGTGTTAAATATAAAGACAGTATTCAATATATGTCAGCATGATAGTGGTTAGTCATTTTGTGTCATCATAGTAGAGAGTAGAGGTTTATAATAAAAAGGAAACTGTTGCGCCTTATTACTTCCTGATATTGAGAGTCATCGTCGGAATTGTTCGTGCATTGCATAGTTGTTTCCTTTATTATTGATTAGACACTGTTTCACTAATATCTCACATACTCAGTATATTCAAATGGAATGATTGCATACTTTCTTGCGTTGCATGTCTTTCACGCATAAAGGTTCATCCAACCATTCAGATGCTTGAGGTTGACTTGGATCTGTATTCCTAGGAGACTAGAAGAGAGTTGGTGAGTTTCCACTTGATTCGGGAACTAGAATTGATGACATTTTATTCTTTTATTTTATTAGAGATGAGACAACTTAGCTATTATTTCATTTCGTTTTTAGCAAGATAGGGCATTGTCCTAGTCTTTGTGATGTTCAGTTTGTCTGTGGCTAGATAGTAAGAGTGATAGTTGACATTGAGTTTTCTTCTCATACAATATTATTATCATTATTGATTGAGATTGTGTTCGCTGAGTGTGAGTGTTAGAGTTATGCACGAGCAAAAGGTCCATCCAAGGATGGTGAGCCAACTTAGTGGCTGAGGATACTCGGTCCAGCCCAGGGGGTGACTCTGGGGAGTGACATAATAGAACCTCATAGTATCAACTAACTAAAGAAACATTCATATAGTAACAATATCAAGTTAGTGATCCAAGTCCTATATCACCAAAACCTCTCAAGTCTATGTTCAGGCACCATATTGATAAACCAGTTTACTCATGATAATAATCAATAAATTTTCCCAAAAGAACATTAGTAGAATATGAAACACAAGCTCTTACACCGGCATCACAATAAAAATATAATACAAGTCCCATATGGGCATTACAAAGTAAAATATAATATAAGACCCCACAAGGGCATCAAAATATAATTAGCGTAAAAACTCCAGGCTTACTAATTTTTCCAACCTATAGCATGCTTTACACGATAAGTCACTATCCAAGCAATGTCTGAGGAAAGTTAAGTCATAGTCTATCTCAAAGATGAATCACAAGCTTCTAAAGGTCAAAAATGAACCTTCTCTTTCCTGAATAACCTCGGAATGCTATGAATCTATCAAAAATGAGTTTTATAAGTGAATATGATTCCAATGGTATCCATTGTACAGTTAAACCAAAAGTCAATTTCGAGGCCACAAAAGCAAAACTGAAATTTTATTAAAAAATCAACTTACTCATAACTTGGGGAGTTCAAATATCAAATCTGATTTTAAATAGAGTTTGAAATAATAAATGCATCATTTCAAAGCTTAGACTAAAATCGTCAAATTTAAATTTGATAAACCAAGATTCAAAAATAAAATCATGAAATAATTATTGAAAAGTGATGAAATATTAAAGTAGAAACATTGGTCTTTTAAACCACTTTTAGAATCTCCCAAAAATAAGTTCTCAGGCTGTAACTTTTGAGTTATGGGGCTAATGGTCGAAAATAAGTTTAAATACTGACAGATCAAGGTTACTCTTTGCGAACGCGGCCGTAGCCCATAAATGCAAAGAGTCCTGACTTCACAAATGCAAAGGTCCACGAACTCTAGTCTCCGCAATGAAACCCCCCATCCACAAACACGAAGATTATCCAGTCTCATTTATAAATGTGATGCTCCACGACAAACGTGAAGAAGAAATTTCAGCTGCACCAGTAGTTGTGCACCAGCAACACAACTAAAATAAAAACTTCAAATGAACCCTCAAAATTCATTTGGAATTCCATGAACACAAGTCATAAATTCAATCATACTAAATTCAATATTTTGACTCAATGGAATCATCAAATCACTGATCTGGGGTTTCCTTAACCCAATATCTTCTATGATCAACTTTAGACCAAGTTTTTAATTAAAAGATGAAAATACACCGAGAACCCCCGAAAAATCAATCAGACCTCAGCCTATGAAAAAAATCATCTCCCAAAACCTACGCAATTGACAAAATTCAAATACGAATAATATAAATTCAAATTTTAATCCAAGTCAATTATTGAACTTAAACTTTTAAATTATCTTGTTTGAATGCATAAATCATACCAAAGTTTCCAAAACCCAAATCAAAGATCGTCCTAGACAAAAATTCATCTTTTGAAGCTGGTAGAACTGAAAAAGTTGCATTCCCAATCTCATATCCTAAAATATTGACTAAAGTCAATTTTAACGCCTTATAAACCTCCTAAAAAGTAATTTAACACATCTCTCAACCAACCACTCCAAATCCAATTTTGTACTACACCAACAAATCTTTACTTAAGGTAGAAAATGACGAGAAGGGGTATAATGGTCATTTAAATAGGAAAACAAAAAAAGACCTGAAGAATCGTTACATCAACCTTGAAAAATAGTTGAAGAATACACTACATATAAAGTTTGGTCACAAATTGTTGCTTTAGACTTGCACCAATTGAAAGTCAACTATGTGAATGTGATTATTCTAAGTTTTTGTATATTTAATATTTTATTTTATAATACAAAAAAAATCAGAGGAGGATTTAGGATTCTTTTGAGGTTCTATGTGTCATATCATTCAAATAGGATAAACGGTCCATTTCTTCAATTTTGAGCTACAAGTTGGGTTATTTATATTTTTTTATTTTTATATACAATCGATTAAACATTCATATTTAATAATTTTTTATTTTATATAATTTGAGATTAGAAATACCTAAGAAGTTTCAATTTTTTAAAAGGACTAAGAGGCCTTTTCTCCAAAACATTGAGGGATTAAAAGAAACTTTTAATGTTAAAAAGTTGAACTTGTATAAACCATATAATACAAGTACCTTGATATATTCAAGTTTGCCTTTATGTGTTGCCAGTATTGTTTCATATATATGATTGAGAATTAATAAAAAAAAAAACTATAGGTTCAACCAGTCATGTTTTCTTAGGGCGTACGTCGATGAAGATTGAAACAATCTTTAGGTTTAAAAAGCTCTAATAAAATAATATTCATTATTTTTAAAATCTAAAACTATATTTTAAAATTTTATTATTTATACATAATTTTTATAAATATTTATGTAACATTTAAGATTTAGAACTCATTAACTGATAAAGGATACATATACAACACTTGTATCGATTGACTAATAAGGAAAAAGTTTTAAAAAATCAAGAATTAACTAAAGCTAAAAAGGGTCAATTTGAGTTCATAAAGAATTAGCAAGTAAAGAAAACTAATGAAAAAGACTTCAAAAAAGATTAAGCACTTTGCACACATTAATGAAAAAGACAACTACGAGAAAAAGGGGGGAAATAGAGTTGAAGGCTAAAGTCCTTTGCATAAGCAAAAGAGAAAATCCAAAAAACCGTGATAACTGTTATAGACATGTAGTTTTCCAGGTGGCTTATAATATGCTTAATGACTAAGCATTATTGTCGTTGTTGTAAAGAGACAACATGTCATGTGTTACCACATGTCTTCCAATATGATGATTAATGGATAATGTAGCCATGTGTCAGTTAATTGTCTTTAAATATGTCACTTTCTTTATTTAGTAGAGATAGTACAAGAATAAAAACTTTTTCCTTTTGAAGAAATAATCCCACTTTCTCCTTTTAGCACTTTCCTCCTTTAGAAACTTTTCTCTTTTAGTAACTTTCTAATTTTAGAATTTATTTAGTTTTGTATCATATTTTATTTTATAACACGTTATCAGCATTAGACTCTATCAGTTCGAGCAAATATTTAATAGGTATAAAACGTAATACTATTATTCTATTAATATTTCTAAATTAGAATTTGTTTTCCTAGATATATCAGGCATAGGCTACATGTCATGGGCACTTGATGTCGAGTTTTACTTAGATGCGATGGGTCTGGCAGACACCATCAAAAATGGAAATCAGGCATCAGTTCAAGATAGATCCAAGGCAATGATGTTTCTCCACCACCGCCTTGATGAAAGTTTAAAACTAGAATATCTGATAGCTAAAGATCGTCTTACACTGAGGAATAATCTAAAAGATAGATACGACCACCTGAAGTTGGTCGTCCCTCCATAGGTTCGTCATGGGTGGCTGAATTTGAGGTTGCAAGATTTTAAAACTATAATTGAGTATAACTTTGCCATTTTTTGAATTATTTCACAACGAAATTTATGCAGGGAAAATGTCAGTAATCATGATATGCCTGAAAAAAATTCTCCATTTATCTGGCCCCGAGTATGCTCCTGCAACAGCAATATCGATGTATGGATTTCACAAAATAATCTGAATTAATACCACACCTTCTAGTTACTGAACAACACGATGACCTTCCAATGAAAAATCATGAAACTCGACTAGCTGGATCTGCTCAATTCCTGAAGTGAATAAGGAAAACTTTCAATAGCGTGGAAGAGGTTGTGGGCCCAAATGTGGTCTTGGTCGTGGTTTAAGAAGAAAAGATGGTCACGGTGGTCGTCATGTAGAATGACCAACGACCTAAAATAAGGGATGAAAGGTATGATACGGTACCTAAGAAAAATTCAGAAAATTTATGCCACAAGTGTGGAGAAAAAGAACACAGGTCACACACCTGTCGTGCGTCGAAGTGTTTGGTCCAACTATATCAAGAATACCTAAAAAGAGAGGAAAATAAAGCAGAAGAAAATTTATCACCAAAGATAATATTAAACTCATGCAACTTGAAGTAGCCGATTTCTTTTTCCCTGAAGGAAAAGTAGATCACCAGATAGATGATGAGCCCCCAATAATGTAAATGGTTTTAGGTTCTTTTGTTTTTATGACTAGTATATATGTATATCTATAAACCTTGAAAATAAATAAAAGTTTATGTACAAGTTCTATTTGATAGTAACCATGTAATATTTACTTTTTTATTCTTTTATTTTGAAGAAAATATGGATGTACCTAAAGTTTTATTTGGATCAATACTCAATCATGGTTATATCTGTGTAACTGAAAGTGGAACAACCCATGCCATCTTCAAAAATGAGAAATATTTCTCTTACTTGCTGAGGAGAAAAGCTAATATTGCGAAAATTTCTTGTAATTTGAAACTGATTGAAGGATCCGAAAGAGCTACTATATTTCTACCTAAGGCAACAAAGTTGGTTATAGAAGATGTTTTATTCTGTAAATCCTCAAGAAACTTGTTAAGTTTCAAGTATATCCGCCGAAATAGGTATCATGTTGAGATAATAAATAAAATGAGTAAAGAATACCTTAGCATTACCAAGAATGTCTGAGGCAAGAAATATGTTTTGGAAAAATTGCCAACTTTGCATCTAGACTATATTATGCAGAACTAGTGCAATTGAAGTACATTCTATCGTAAACCATATGTTTACCAATTTAAATACTTTTATATTCTGACATGACCGAAAAGGTCACCCTGGATTAATAATGATCAAACGAATCACTAAAAATCCAATTATGCTTCCGTTAAAGAACCTGAAGATTCTTATAAATGATGAATTTTCATGTGCTACTTTTTACCGAGGCAAATTGATTACGAGGCCGTCACTAATGAAGGTTGTCATCGAATCCCCTAAATTTTTAGAACGTATACATGGGGACATATGTAGACCTATCCACCCACATAGTGGAGTGTTTAGATATTTTCTGCTCTTAATTAAGGCATCTTCAATGTGGTCTCATGTATGCCTCCTATCATCTTACAACCTGGAGTTTGCGAAGTTGTTGGTATAAATAATTTTATTAAGGGCGCAATTCCTAGATTAGCTATTAAGTCCATCCGCTTCGATAATGCTGAAGAATTTACATCCCAAGTTTTTAATGGTTAGTGTTTATCAATTGGAATAAAAATTGAACATCCTGTAGCTCATGTTCATACCCAAAATTTCCTCAAAGAGTCTTTTATTGAGTACCTATAATTGATATTATACCACTACTTATGAGAAAGAAATTTACCACTACCATTTGGGATCATGCTATTTTTTCATGCAGCAGCACTTGTCATCTCCGACTAACTGGCTATAATAAATATTCTTTGTCTCAATTGGTTTTTTGTCATGAATCGAAATTGAACATTTGTGAATCTTTAGTTGTGTGGTATACGTGACAGTAGCACCACCGTAGCATACTAAGTTAGGCCCCAAAAGAAGGTAGGTATATATATTGGGTTTGACTCACCCTCCATAATTTGCTAACTTGAACCACTGACTGGGAGACTTATTCACTGCTGATTTGTCAATTTTTGGTTTAATGAAATAATTTTTTTGTAATTAGGGGGAGAGAAGAAGCAACCCATTAAAAGAGAAGAAATTGTGTGGAGGGTTTCATCACTATATCACTTTGATCCACGTACTCTAATATGTGAGCAAGAGGTCCAAAGGATCATCCACTTATAAATAATAGCAAATCAAATCCAGATGCATTTACTGATCTAAAAATAATAATAAAGTCAAATGTCGCTGCAGTGAATGTGCCTATTCAAATCAATATCATAGAAGGATCATCCACTAGTGTCATAGCTTCTGATTCCTAGAAATGCCTGAAGCTTGGTAGACCATTGGGTTCGAAAGATAAAAATCCTAGGAAAATGTGTTTGAAAAATGTTTAAAATGACAATGTGAAAGAATCTCACAAAGAGGTTCAAGGCCTGATTAATCATAATGTTCCTGTAGAAATATGTCAACCCGAGACTAAGTAAATGAAGAACTTTCAATAAGTTCTATTAGTGATGGAGTATATTTAAATCGATCAACAATTATGTTGTATAATGTTTTTTCATAGAATGTTGCCCTTAATATTATGCAAGGAAGTAAGGATCTTGAACCTCAATCTATTAAGGAATGTCAGCAAAGATATGATTGGTCGAAATGACAAGAGGCAATTCAGTCAGAATTGAACTCACTTGATAAACATGAGATTTTTGGACTTGTAGTCCAAACCCCCGATGGTGTAAAAACTGTTGGATATAAATGGGTTCTTATACGAAAAATCAATGAGAGAAATGAGATTGTAAGATACAAGGCACGCCTTATGGCAAAAGGCTTCTCTCAAAGACCCGGCGTTGACTATGAAGAAATATATTCACTAGTTATGGATGAAATAACATTACGATATCTTATCAATCTAGTTGTAAGTGAGAATCTTGAGATACATCTCATGGATGTGGTTACAGCATATCCTTATGGCTCACTTGATAATGAAATTTACATAAAAATCCCAGAATGATTTAAATTTCCTGAAACATGTTGTTCAAAGTCTTGAGGTAAGTACTCAATTAGATTACAATGATCATTGTATGGTCTAAAGCAATCAGGCGGTATGTGGTATAATCGCCTCAGTGAGTACTTGATAAATGAAGGTTATATAAATGATGTCATTTGTTCTTGTGTTTTTTATTAAGAAAACGGCATGAGGGTTTGTCATACTAACTGTTTATATTGATGGCATAAATCTCATCGAAACTCCAGAAAAGGTTCAAAAGGTGATCGAGAATTTAAAGAAAGATTTTGAGATGAAGAATCTCGAAAAGACGAAACTTTATCAGGGTCTGTAAATCAAACACTTAGCAAATGGTATCTTCATCCATCAATCTACCTATACTGAGAAAACATTTAAATGGCTTTACGTGGACAAAGAACATCCATTAAGTACTCTAATGGTTGTTCGATCACTTGATGTGAATAAGGATCCATTCTAACCCCAAGAAGAAAATGAGGAACTCCTTGGTCTTGAAGTACCATATATCAACACAATTTGTGCACTCATGTACCTTGCTAATGCAGCAAGGCCTGATAGAGCATTTTTTTTTTAATTTCCTAGCAAGGTATAGTTCTTCCCCTATGCAAAGACATTGGAATGGAGTTAAAATATAATGAGATATCTAAAGAGGACTATTGATATGGGTCTGTTTTACTCTAATGAATATTGTGCAAATCTTGTTTGTTATGTAGATGTAGGTTATTTATCAAAACCAAATAAATCTAGATCTCAAACAGTCTATGTATTCACATTTGGAGGAACCTCTATATCATGGTGATCTACAAAGCATTTTGATGTTGCTACTTCTTTGAATAATGCGGAAATAATCGCAATTCCTAAAGCAAGTAGAGAATGTGTGTAGTTGAGATCAGTGATACATTCCATCAAGGATAGATGCGACCTGAGGGGTGATGTCAAGGTACCCACGGTCTTGTATGAAGACAATGATGTATACATAGCTAATTAAAAGGAGGCTTCATCAAAGGAGACAGAATGAAGCACATATCACCGAAGTTGTTCTTCACTCATGATGTACAGAAGAATGGTGATATTCATTTCCAGCAAATCCATTCAACCGATAATCCAATAAATATATTCACCAAGTCTTTACCAATCTCAACTCTGGAGAGGATGGTGCATAAAATGAGGATGTAAAGATTTAATCGCTTGAATCATGGTCATCATCAAGGGGAGTAAGAATATGTATTTACTCTAAAAATATGCAATGTACTGTTTTTTCCTTAACAAAGATTTTATCCCACTGGGTTTTCCCTGGTAAGGTTTTTAATAAGGCAGCAAGAAATTCGTATTGTGGATAATCATGTATAGATTTTCTTCCACATGAATATTCAAGGGGGAGTGTTGTAGACATGTAGCTTTCCATGTGGCTAATAATAGGCTTAGTGACTAAGGATTATTGACATTTTTGTAAAGAGAGAACATATCATGTGTAGCCATATGTCCACCAACATGGTGATTAATGGAAAATGTAGCCATGTGTCCATTAATTTCCTATAAATAGCCACTTTATTTATTTGGTAGAGATAGTACAAGAATAGAAACTTTTTCCTTTTGAAGAAACAATCCCACTTTCTCCTTTTAGCACTTTCCTCTTTTTGAAACTTTCCTCTTTTAGTAACTTTATAAATTTTGATTTTCTTTAATTTTATATCATAGTTTATTTTATAACAATGACGACCATTTTTGAACCCTTATCGTTAGGTTGGTACCTCCTGCCTTTTGCCTGTGGCCCCATTCTCCATTTTGTCTAAGAGTTGGCAAGCTATTATAAATTCAACTTCTTATACATATGCACATAAATGTACATAGTTTTAACTGAATTGTGGGAGTATTTTGAAACCCCCACACGTATATATAGATCTCTCCCTAAAAAGATACTTCTGAAATATAAAATCGATAAGGTTTTGTTAGTTACAATTCATATGAGTTTGAAACTTTCACTAATTATGATGAGATAAAAAATTATTGATTGTTTATAGGAATTTATATTTCTTTATTCATGTGAAATAGTTATTCATTGTCACAACCCGATTTCTCAGATCATGAGGGCACCTACTATACTACCAGAAGGAGAACCAACCCCGTAGTCCGAAGCTAAAGCGGAGGACTACTACTATCAAATGCGGAAAGCAAAAGTTTAATAATTGGTGTATAAATGAATAAAGCTAAAGTATAAACAATTAAAAAATGTCCAAAACTCAGTATCAGTGTAATACGAACCACTAAGTACAGAACAAGGGAAAAATATCTAATATAAATGTATCTACGAAAATACATGGAGACAAAAATCAAACCAATGCTAAAGAGAAGCAGAAAAGCCAGACGCCAAGGTTACTCTGAATCTCTGAAAATCAACATAGTCTGCACGAACAACTATCTGTAATCAAGGTTGGGCAGCTGTACTCAAATCTGTAAATGTGCAAGTGTAGTATGAGTACAAGCTACTGAAGCACCCCATACCCAGTAGGCTTAAAGGGCCCACTAGGCACATAATAATAGTAAAAGTAGTAAATAATGAAAGACAATGAAGATGGTCACAAAAGCAAGTAGTACACCATGGATCTAGCTACTTAAATGAGAATCAAGTTACAAATAAAACATGTATCACTAGCTAATCACATAATAGGATCTAAGGCAATGAAGGAAAATGTACCTGGAATCCTAATAATAACATTAATAGGGAGTCAAAAGAAGACAGGATGATAACATAGACGGTATACCAGTAACCTCTAATACAATAGAAAACTGATAAGAGAGTGCCATGCATAATAACCCATATAAGTAATAAGCCTCAAAATAACACTATCGTAACTAAGAAACTAAGTAATAATATAATAATTAATTTAAACATAGATTTCACACTCACTGTAGGCCTTACATCTCAGCCTGAGTACACAAAAGAAGACAAGTGCAGAAAAGTAAATACAAACACATAAAGTAACCAGTCCTGTTTACATTTCTCCTCCAGTACCCATAGGTCTAGTAGGAAGAATCCATGGAAGGATACCCTAAATATTCCCAGTATATCTCTCTTCTGTCCTATACCACACCCCCTCCATGTCTTCTGAAATCCTAGAGGCAAGGTCCATGGAGATATGCTAACCGCGTACAATATCTAACGTCATCATAACCTCACATCCATAATTATAGAGCCTAAAGGGTCTCGAATTCTGGAATCTCATATGTCATTTCAATAATAACATCAAGTCATACTCGACAAGTCATGGCGTATAACACCTCAGTATAATGGTATCACCTATATCCTCAATTTACCGAGTATCATCAAGTCTCCACAACCATTAAGTGTGATAAGTGTCAAAAAGCTATACTCACTGTTGTACGATGATGGACTCAAGTGCTAGCGGCTGACTCCCTACCGAATGGATTCGGTCTAATGTCCCAGCATTAATTAGTCAAATAATATTTTCCGGTGAAAGGGTGCAATGCTTGGGATAAATATAAGTAAGAATAGTATTATCGGGTGCTTGATACAATGCCGAGTCTAAAACGGTTACAAGATAATTTACTTATATTATTATTAGAATATTACAATTTATTGGTTATTATCCTAATTTATCATTATTACTAAAACATGTCTCTAGATATCAAGGCTCAAAATCAGGTGGTGATACTGGCCTATCCCCAGTGTACTCTCATCGGAGCCAAAGGCCCAACATTTCGTGTCATGAATGCATAACATAACAGCAAATATAT
>JBDJHY010658891.1:2077-15654 GCA_039654485.1 Withania somnifera | reverse complement strand
CCTCAATAGGTGGTAGCTAGACCTCAAATCATTATTAGAGAACACCGTGGCTCCATGATGCTATAAACAAATCATCAATACACTCTAGGGGATAGTTATTTGTAAAAGCTACCTTGTTCAATTGCCTATCATTGATACACATCTATAGCGAGCCATTCGTTTTCTTCACAAACAACACCGGGGCACCCTACGGTGACACACTAGGATGGATGAAACCCCTATCAAGAAAATGTTGCACATTAACACTCAACTCATAAAGCTCAGTTGGGTCAATACAATACAGAGGAATAGATTGGGTTTGTGCCCGACTCGACCTTGATAGAAAAGTCTATATCATGCTCTAGTGGGAGGCCAAGCAAACCAGCAAGAAAACCATCGACCAACTCCCTAAAACCTAACACAGACTCAGGGGAAGGGAACTCAATACTGACATCTCAAACATACGCCAAATAAGCATAGAAATCTCAAGAAATAAGTCTAATAGACCAACAATAAAAAATAACCCAAACCAATGAATGGCTAGTGTGACCGTGCCATATGACTGAGGGCACATCAAGTACAAAAAAGGTTATGGTCTCGATGTAACATTCAAGGATAGCACGATAAGGAGGTAACCAGTCCATTAACAATTTCATATCAATATCTAGCATATCAAGCTCAATCAAGTTAACCCAAGGGTCGTGGCCCTGAATCGTAACCAAACATGACCTATATACTTAATCCACTCCTAGGGTCGCACCTTTTGGGGTAGATACACTATAGGGTACAGGAAGCCACTCACTAGCTATACCCAGCCACGAATCAAAGTAAATTGATATATATGACAAAGTAAAACCAGGATCAAATAATGTCAATGAAAAATGATCAAGAATAGTCAACGTACCAGTGACAACCATATCAAAGGCCTCAACTTTGGCCCTATCAGGAATAGCATATAACTAATGTCGACCCTCATCCTGTCATGCATCAAAACTTGTACCTCTACCTCTTCCTTGACCTCCACCCCTAGCTCCCCGAATGATTGGTGGCCCACTTATGATGAATGGCACTCTTGCAATGACTTAACAGGTAACACTATGCCTGAATGGCCCTATTTCAGGGACAATCTTAGTCAAAAGGGCCTTGGTCTGCTCACTCAAAACAACCCTCTGTAAATCGATATGTTGGGACCCTGGGGCAGTATCTGGAAAAATGAAATCACTCCCCACACTCATAGAAAGTATCCCCATCCCTAGCTTGACCACGGGATCCCTTGACATATCCCTATAAACTTGAAACTAGGGTCCTGGAGGGTTGTCTATTTTACTCACAATTGGAGGCCTGGAGGGTTGTCTATTTTACTCACAATTGGAGGCCTGGAGGGAGGCCTGATATTGTCGACTATATTGGGCCCTCTGGTCAACATCATATCACCTTGATGTGGACCCTGAAAATTTGCCCTGATGGCACTGCTCTTCTCACTGCCCGCTTAGGCCTAATGATCCAAAGCCTCCATGCTGTGGATAGAATCCGCAACATCTAGAAATAACTTCTGTAGTACTAGGAGCAACAAAACCTGACCGAGAAAATCTAACCTCAGCCTATGGTCAAAGCAAAAATTCACTCCTCTAAAAATAAAAGGTCATCAGTATGTCTGGATAGGTCAATAAAGCGCACCTGATACTAAGAAACCGTCATGAAGCCCTAACAAAAACCCTCAAACTGAGCCTACAATGCTTCATAGACATTCCTAAGCATATATTGGGCAATGAAAGCTCCCTGAATTTCCTCCACGTTATTGGTAATGAACTTGATGGCCTGCTATCTCAAAATACCCACTACTACTGACTGGTGGCACCCTCAAGTAGATAGGAGGTAAAATCCACCCTATGTGAGTCCAATAGCTTCAATGTTTGTAGGCGCTCCACACATACCATAATAAACTTATGAGGGTCCTGCCCTTGTTCTCCTAAGAACCTTCCCGGGGCTATCTGTATAGAATGGTCCAGCGTCTTCTGCACCTCAAATGTGGGTAACCTAGGAATGGGTGGCGGTGCAGAAGCAATGGAAGTAGCCTGAAATGATACAATCAATAGTTCGGGTTGTATATTTGGGGATAAAAACAATAGGGGAGATGGTGCACCCTGTGCAACTCCCTGAGCAGATGACTGTGACCTGCTTGTCGCTGTATTGTCTAACATCTAAAGCATCTGCCATAATTGTTCTCTAAACGCGACAGGTAGTGGCATAACAGGTTGGGGCAGTTGTGAAGGAGGTGTATACAACTATGAAATAGCTTGGTCAATAGGGACAGGCAGAGCATCCTCCCTGATCCCATTCGAGCTGGCCGGGGAAGGGTCCCGATCCATGGAAGATCCTGTGATATGGACCATCTGCAAAAGAGTAAAAACAAAGTACGTTCTTAGAAACGATATGAATAACAAGGAAATAGAGGATTAAAAAGATTAGAGTGTTTCCTAAGACACCCCGTAGCCTCCCAAATATTGGATGCAGACTTCAACGCACTAATTCGCAAGATTATTAGGTAATTACTCTAATACGAGAGACATTGGTGAACCTAGTCTCTGATACCATTATATAATGACTAAAAATTTGGGTCATGATGGAATGTACAACCCTCAAGTAGAAAAGCCAAACCCTATAGCCTATAGGTACGCTCAATGTTCTATATAAAATTGAATCATACTAAATAGAAAAAACATAAGAAAATATATGTAAAAGAGGAAGAAGAAAAAATATATAAGCCACCCAAAACCTGGTGTCAATGGCACATGGAGCTACTACATAGAGTATCCAAAGGATGAAATATAAGAAAAGAAACCCCTACAAAGTGAAACTACACAGTTCTTTCTATAGACAAAACAAAGCATGCTAGAAATCAAGGAAACTACGATCAACTAGGACTACAATGCTCACCATAATCTCTGAATCAACATGATCTCGGTATCTCTGATAACCCTTTATGATTTCTTCACTTTAAAAATAGTACAAATGTACAACATGAGTACCAAATAAGGTAACCAGTAGGCATCATAGGCCGATTGGTCTAAAATAAAATACACATAAGAAATGGCAAAGAAGTAAAAAGGGTCAAAGATAGTAGGAATGTTATAAAACTAATAGATAATATAGAAAGATAAAGATGTTGGAGTGCAATACCATCAACAAAGTGAAAGTACAGGTCCACATGGAGCTAAACATGGTAGACACGTATAGGTAGTAACCACTATCTGTAAACCCAAAATTGGAGTAAGAGGACGTATATGTGCTCCAGCAAAGACAAGATTCAAAAAACCACATGTATATATTTACCACAAAATAGAGGGTCGAATGGAAAATTATAGCTAAGTATGGAACAGCTAGTAAACACACAAAACCTACATGGCTCACATCCCACCCATAAGAAAAAACAGTACAACAAAACCCATCCTGATTCCTCCTTAATTCAGTGAACATAAATAATATGAAAGTAATACATATGGGTGTAGAAAAGCAAATCTAAATAAACAACTTTCATACCATTGGCCTCCCTCTCAGTGTCAAATCTTGGAGACATACACCTCTACTAGTACCAATCTCAGGGTTCGCGCCTCAACTCAAGTCCTGGGTCTAAGCCCTATTATAGTGAAACTTTAAGGTCTATGCCCCATATATGCCATACTCGATGTCCGTTCCTCAAAGAAATGTATCTCAAACTCGAGTGCAGGGTTAGTACCCCATCCATACCTATCTCAAAGGTTTGTGCCTCATCTATGCCATACATAGGGTGTGTGCCTTAGAGGAATGCACCTCTAAATCAAATATAGGGTGTAAGACCTAGCAAAACCAGTCGTACCACCTAAAAGAAACAATATACAAATTCCCGATTACGACATAACAACAACAATGCTAATAATAACAGAAACAGAAGCAACCGGAGTCTAAAATCCTCCAAAGGACACAAGCTAAGATCTCATCTCATAACACCCACTATGCAATAACTCGAATAATCCCCAAGGTTTTTAGCCCCTCATGGAGTGATTCTAGGACCGGGATATACAACCCTTCACCCTCTATGCCCCTTCACGTGCCTACAAGAATTGTTAAAATAATCAAAAGTCAACTAAGATGCAACGATCAACCTAATACACAACCAACACTACTGGCTACATCACAAGCATAAAATAATAGCCCAGACTATAATGAAAGTAAATAAACCTAGCCTACCCGAGCACCAACAAATTCCTCAAAATATGCATACCATAGGCCCGATAGTCCGAACACTGTTAAAATCACCCGAAACTGCCAAATTATAAACCTAGGGGACAAAACATGAATAATAAAACCCATATTTCATATTGTAAATTGGGTCGATAAATGGGCCCAAAAAGGGCCAGTGGGGCCCAAAACCTGAAAAATAAACTAAAATCAAAGGCACAAAAGCCTCAGTTTAAGGAATATGTGGTTCTAATATTAGCTCAATTAGACCATCAGAAGGTTCTTAATTGGCCAAAGAACGTTTTGTGATATATGGGAAAACATAAAACTAGAGATCACGATGAAAACAAACGAGGACGTACTCGAAAAGTGAATAAAAATGCCCATAACAACTTACTAAGTCTAAAAGTAACACCACAACAAGCTGGGAATGAAATAAAAACCAAGAATGAAGATATAATTTTAAACCCTCCATTAAAGTTAAAAAGGGAGGATTCTGGGAAAGAAGAACTTACCCAATCGATAAGGGAATGATGGAAAATGACCCCCAAGGCAGAACAATTACCAACTTAGAACATGATTTGGAGCCAAATTTAAGCTAAGGGATGGAAGAACTTAGAGAAAAACAAGGTGAGAAAATAAAGTTGGAAGCTGGGAACCGAAATTAATAACACCCAGGTTGCTGATTTATCAGTCAAGATGGTTGATAAATCAGCATTCCCTAAAAAACCCACTTGGAAGATACCAATTTACTAGTCCATCTAGACCAAAGTCGGCATACCAAAGCTAAAAATTTTTTTGTATTTACTAGGATTTCACTCTTAAGTTCAACCGTTTCACAACTAAAACTTCAAAATAAGGAAACTAAGATAACGGGAAAATGAGTTGTTACCGGTCCAGCCAAGTCATTAATGACTTGGGGAAACTACCATTTTTTACTCTAAACAAAGAAAAATTCAAAAAAAAGTAAATGACCAAATGGGTAATTACATGCTAGGACCGTTAGTTTGGTTCCATAGAAGTTCTATATCTTGTTATCTCAATTTCCCTATTTTGAAGGCTTAACCATAAAATGGTGCAACTTGAGGGTGAATTCTTGGTAAATGCACTTAGAATTAGATTCTAACAATTTTGTTAGATCTGGAACTCTAACTTTGATCTAGATATACCTTTAGTTCGTGATCTAGGATTTTTGTTTTGAGCATGAGCTGTTTTATGGAAATTTAATTCAGCCAAGGTTCATTTTGGAGCCCGGGTGGATTTTGGTAATGGAAGAGTTGGATTGGTATTTTGATGTATCCATCAGCTCAATAAGGATAATTTTGGGCTAACTGGGTCATTGGTTTGTTTTTGGAGGTGTCCGAGCTTATTTTTAGGATGTTGTTAGCGAGTTGGAGATTGTCTCTTTTTAGTTGATTTTGTTTGGGTTTCCTTTCTACCCAAATGTCCTCTAAATATTATTTCGTTAATTCCATTAAGTCTATAATGCATTTTTCATGCAAAATACATATTTGGTTTATTGTTGGTGGACCCCAATTTCAGTTTTGAGCACTTGTTGAATAATTTAGTTATTGTAGAAAAATATGCAGATCCTAGTATTCTACATGATTACGCTCTTTGCAACGTGATCGCAGTAAGTATCACTTTCTTTCTTTCACACAATCATGCCTTTTGTAATGCAATCACGATGTGTGTCCTTCCCTTCTTTGGCGTGATCGCAATGGGGTGTATGCGGATATGTTGGTCTGAGTATGCTGGGACTTAGTGTGACTGCTCTCTTGGCGTAGTGACCGTGCTATTTTGGGACAAGAACCTTGGTCGGATCACACATGGTTACTGCAATTGCACAAGTCCGTGACCAGATATAAAATATATAGACCTTGAAACTTTAGTCTATTATTGCATTTCCATTCATGATTTCCTAGCTCCTATTTCACCAAAATCATTTCTAATCTCGACGAATTGTTATGGGGACTTCATGTGGCTGGATCCTAGCCTACTCCTTCATTTTTAGGTAGGTCCTTCTTCCCTTCTTCTTCCTTCCAAGCTCATATGAAGATTTAATGGAGGTTTTTCTCCTTGAGTATGGAATTTAGTGGAATTCCTTAATGGGTAGTAGGATTTCAGGTAGACTAATTATCACTGTGGGGTTGATCTTCATCAATTTCCAGGTGCTTAGTCACTCGATTATCCATTTTGATTCTTCAAATGCTTCTTTTTTTATCCTAAACTTTGTTTTTTCAATTAAGGACCTTCTGGTAGTGCAATTGATCACATTTTTAATCACTGTTCTTTAAGGCAAGCCCTTCATGTTAGTATTTTTAGATTATTTTTTTGGCTGTAAGCACACAAGCCCATTTTTCAACCAGGATTTATGGGTGTCATTCTTTATCTTTTAACCCTAGGTATGTAATTTGATAGTCTCTAGCAGATTCAGGCTTGTCTAGAGCGTCAGACTAGTGTTGTATATTTTTCAAGGAATTTCATAGTTGCCTAGGTAGGCTAGGCTTACTTTCTTTGGACATTATATTGTAGAATACTTGTGTGGTATGTCTAGTTTTGTGGAACAGTTATTAGGTTTGAAGCTTTACTTTATCAATTTTCACCTATTTACTTTCTTTCGGGGGTCCCCTATAGATATATAGAGGGTGTCGGGTTATATGTGGAGGTCCCGGCCTTACCGCAGGAAGACTTGGACCCCAGTGGATGTGTGGGGCTATAATATAATTTTTTGAGTGAGATTAGTTCTTAGATAGTGAACTATGGACGATCCTAGCATGCTATATGTTCCTTTATTATTGTAATGCCACATCCAAGCATTTTAGATATTGCATTGTGGTAGATTAAGCATGTCCGCCACCTAGGGCTATGGTAGAAAGTAATATCGAGTTTAACTAAAACTGGAGGGTTTTCTTGGATTAATAACTAAAAAGGGGTTTCCTTACTTATATGTATACTGATGCCATGAACACCTAGTGGTATGACACTATTTTAAGAATATAATCAAACTAAAGCTTTGGCTATCATGAGGTTCTATCTACTCTGGGGAGAGGACCTCACTATTGATATTAAAGTGTGGTCCTCCTGGGGAGTGGATCCCACCATTTATTACTGAGGCACAGAACACCAAGGAATGGTCCCTACCATTGATTATTGAGGCATGCACCTCCAGGGTATGGTCTTTACCATTGATCATTAAGGCAAGGACCTCCGGGATGTAGTCCTTACCATTTATTATTGGGGCATGGACCTCTAAGGCGTGGTCCCTACAATTAATTATTAAGGTACAGACCTCCAGGGTGCGGTCCCCATAATTGATTATTGAGGTATAGACCTCTAGGTCATGTTCCCTACTATTTGATTAGGAGGCACTAACCTTTAGGGCACGGCTCCTACTATTGATTATGAGGCACGACTTCCTAGTTCGAGATGGATATGTTCTTATTTACCTTTTTCACTCTCATTCATTCTTTCTATTTGTGTTGGTTGTACTTGAGGTTACCTTTGGCTGTCATTTCGTTACTAGTATACTCTAAGCTGGAGTTCAGGCACACTCTCTATGGTTCATTCTTGTTACTAGGAGATAGTTGGATACTCTTGTGTGATAGCCGTGCATAGACTTGGTTTCTTAGATCCTATACTTTCCTTTTTGTTATTAGTAGTTAGCATTTGTTCCTGTTACCTATTCATGTGGGTGGTTAGTTTTATATTTCTTACTTTCCCATAATTAACCTGTTTTACTTTCTCGACATTTCACCACTTGTATTTTTACTTTATCCTGGTTAGCCTATGATTCCTATTCAGTACCCATGTTTAGTACTCATATTGCACTTCTATATTTTTCTGTGGTGCAGACCGGTAGGGGCAATGAGCTTTTATGTTTTAGCTGATCGTGGATTCCAGTGTTGTAGCCTTCTTTATCTTGTTTCGTGGTAGGCCTTGTGTAGTACCACTTTGTAGGAGCTTTCACTTGTATATATTTCTCTTTTGGATACTTTTCTTCGTTGCTCCATATTTCATTGACACCAGGTTTTAGGATTTGGGATGTGTATATTTATTCCTGCCTTCCGATGCTACCTTCTTCAGTTACTTATGACCTGTTTATTACTTGTTGTCATTTGTGAGCATTTATCTCACATTATGAGTAGCTCTAGCTAGTAGGGACAGGCTTTTCTATGGTAGGGTTGTAGACACCATTATGACCCAAAATTTGGCTCGTGACAAAAATGGTCTACCTGTATCACCTCACACATTCTTCGGATCTCTTCCACAAAATTCTCTAGATCTTCCCCCAACTTTGATCTATTAAACCCTGAGTGTTCATCTAGAGAAATTCTCTAACTTTGACAACACTAGCATCTGGAAAGGCTGGCTAAACTAGAGGAACTTCTACTTACTATTAAGTTGAGCACTAACTGTTTGTTCCAATAACTAAATGGGATTCCTAAACATGGGCTTAGGGATGTTGTTAGGTTGAAGTTCATGGGATGAAGGAGCTAAATCCTAGTTCTGAGTCTTGTTCTGTTGGAGGCCTGACGGGAAGGTTCCTTACGAATTCTTTACTCGAGCTCTTTTTAGAGGCATGATATGAATATGCTTAAAGCATGAGTTATAAAAGATTCTTAAAGCTAAACTCCACAGCATGAAATAAAACATGAAAGAAAGGAAACATTTCCTAAATATTCATTAGCCTCTTCGTTATAAGCATGGTGCACTTCACATCCATAAAAAATAAAACTAGTCACCAGATTTTAGACATACTAGGACACTTGAACCTATCACTCTCATAAAAAGTTTGTGATACTCCAAGCCTACACCCTAGATGTAACATGGAATGCAAACCCATTTGGTGGCTCAAATGTACCTTGGATCTAGCATCTACTAACCATAACATATAAGGTATATGTAATCAAACAATAAGTATAGGTGGGAATAATGATCTAAATTTAATGAAAATTAGCAAGTCTAAATATATCATACTATTTTGTCTTAATGACATACTACATAATATATGAGTAAGTTGCTAGGACAATCACTAGATAACTCAAACCAAAATTTGTAAACTAAAATACTGGAAACAAAGAGAAAAATTTTAATAAATCCTGGTCATCCAAGACTCAGGACGCACTAAAGCAAAATCTGGAATGCGGGATCTTATCAAATTCGAGTGTGAGGATGGATAATCGGATCTATACAATAATAATATGTAGGCATAGAGTAAGCATCAATAAGTGGTACTGGTTATAGTAATGTATCATGAAACATGATAAGCTAATATCAAGCTATAAACATGAATCTTGAATTATGCAAGTAGCTGAAGTAATCATAATACCTATGCGAAATATAGAGCTGATCTAAAACATGATATAAAATCAATTTAGGAAATTATGAAACATGATATAAAATCAATTTAAGAAAGTATGACAAGTAGAAGTAAATCATCATATTTTAAAGAAGTACAACTAATGTAAAGACTAGACTTATTATTTGGAGAAAGCAGGTAACTGTTTTAGTTGTAAAAACTAAGAGACTGATTGTAAGATGACATTTTTAGGAGTTTCTATAACTGATATAACCCCCCGTGAGCAACCACAGAGTCCAACATCTAACCCCATATGGGGAGGCCCACCATACCTTGCCAAGTAAGAGAGCCTAAATAATCTCCTAGTGGATCCACTAAGTCTGAGCTGATGCCTAATTTCTTATATGCTAATTATCCTATGGTGGAACGTAGTTTCCGGTGTTTAGGCGTTACCTTCTGTTGGCAGGTGAATGAACTTTATCCTCACAGTGCTAATACTACTCTCAAAACTAAAAAGATTGACTGGCTACCACTAGAAGGATTAGTGCGACCTATCTTAGTACCCAACTAACAATGCAAAAATTGAATCTAGTTATCTGAATAAGTTATTGTCTAATTGACACTGGTTTTGATTAAAATTGTGTTCTTATTTTCTGAACCTGAATTACAGGTGCTCTGAATTTATATAACACATATTATCTAAACATGGATTCAGTCTATGAAAGCCATAAAATCAAGTATATTTGAGTCTAAGTAAGCAAAATCATTAATTCTTAAACCATATTGAGACACTATAGCCATGATTTATCAAATTATGCAATTTGGCATAATCATGAAAAATATGATCTTTTTAGTGAACACGTGAAATAATCATGAAAACATGTATAATCAAACATGATACATGATGAAAGCTAAATAAAACATGATTGACACATTATGAAATTTACCCTAACTTCAAGAATTATGAACCTTCCTAAAAATTGGGAATCTTGGACAAAAGGGTGCAAAAATACCCTTGTTAAAGTCCTACATACCTAAATTGAAGCCTTTTGTACTAATTTTGCTGGGGTTTCTAAGCCCTTCGATGAACCCTAGGTTTACCCTGAAGAGAGTCTTTGAGAATTTTGGCTGATTAATAGTTATCTAAGTCTGATAATTGGAGAAAAACTAGCTTCAGAGTACTTATATTACCTCAGGAGAATACCAAAACTTCCTAGTATTAGTCTTAGAAGTGTAGAGAAAATAGTGAATTATCCCTGGAAAACTTATCTAAAAATCTATTGGAGGTACTCCACGACTCACCTCACGAGTCATTGAATGAGTATCACAACTCGTGGGATAACTCATGGTCCTCATGCTTGATTTCCAGTCCACTTTTTATAGGTCCTCATGCTCGATCAAAAGGGGACTTTCCAAGATGGTCACTGAGCTACAAAATCCTGATCAACCTCGAGAATGCGGATAATACAAACCATGAGACTCAGTCAAACTACAGTTATGCTAACCTATGCTTATAATTTACAAAAAAACTCATACATGTTCTCCTCCAATGTACATAAATTTTTACTCCCTGAGTTCAGCTTCTGAAGCGACAAGGAATCAAAACCCACCAAGTTATCTCAAAATTATCCTTTGATCTAGCATGAATCTATTCTCTCTTACACTCAGCAAAAGAAAAATAAATCAATAGTAATAAAAAAACTCACATCAGTCATATAAATATAATGAATGAAATACTGAAACCGAAATATCATGTCTACTACATCATTATCTAAAAAAGACTACATAGCTGAATAGTTGAATTTTTAGTACAAGACCTAGCTATGTTTAACAAAATAAAAAAATTCCATGCACTACTGAAGGAAAATAATCCAAAAAAATCTAGTCCTTCAATCAGAAGGGGACTTACCAAGATGGTCATGGAGCTATAGAATCATGGTCAACCCGAGCTTGCAGATATCTAGCCGGATCTATATGGTAAAGGCATGCAGGCATAAAATATTCATCAATACATTGAATATATTGAATAGGTAGGAAGGTAATAGGAAATATGATAAAACACCATGCTCAACTACAATAAAAATAAACCTCATGAACTAGACTATGAAATGCACGAACAATCTCAACTTCCCACAATAAACTTCAACAAAAAATCTTATGCAAAATCATCAGTCTATAATAAAACTTTATTTTTAGGAATTTAAGTAAATCTTAGTAAAACATCACATAATGCATTAGTTTTGATAAGGTCAGTAAACACTTGGTTAAAACCTTCTCCAAAGATTATATTACATAATGGCACTTTAATATACTTGGGAGTTTATATAATGGACATACTATATACAGTTAACTATGAAATCCAACATATTTTTCCCTTACTATAGGGGTTCCTAATATATTTCTAGATTAAAGGGAGAAATATTTGATATTTTGATAGCAAAGGTGTTCTTTCGTATCAAAATCTAAATAATATTGATTACTTAAAGTGGTTCTTTCGATCATTGGATCAGATTTTGTTGTTTTTTCTACAGTAACTCGACGTGACATGAGCATGAAAGGGATTCGAGAATGAGTTTTCTTTTTATAAGGTCTAAAATAATTTATTTTGGTTTTCTTATTCCTAAATCCAAAACACAAAGGTAGCAAAGAAAAAGGAACAAGGATTGTTTGTTACATGACTTATCCATTTCACCTACTAGTTAAGCCTAGGAACGGAGAGGAAAATGCAATAGTTTAAATCCGTGGTGAATAATTCATTGCCAAACCTTGTTTTTTTTGCATTCCTCCCAATCGTATTCTACTCAAAAATCCGTAAATAAATTCTCTCTCATCTCTATGAGAGTAATTGATAATTCCTTCATAGTATGCCTCATTA
Source organism: Withania somnifera (assembly GCA_039654485.1). Taxonomy (NCBI): domain Eukaryota; kingdom Viridiplantae; phylum Streptophyta; class Magnoliopsida; order Solanales; family Solanaceae; genus Withania; species Withania somnifera. The sequence goes on along the minus strand of JBDJHY010658891.1, from coordinate 3,280 downwards.
GGTGGTAAGTCATCATGCGCTTGGCAATGTAGGCTATGGACTAAGGGTCTTTTAACTGAATCCTCTCAGTTCTATACTTCTCCCAAAAACTTTCATTATCATTTACTTTTTACTTCATTGGTCATCTTGACCAATGGAACATTACCCACTAACCAAGTAACATTTGTCTTATTTATACTGTTTTATTACTTCATAATCACACACATTCATCTTTCAAATTGTAAGTCGGGTATTAAATTATCTTTTGATATTCTTACTATAAATTTGACTTAAATATTCATACATATAAAAAATCAAGTAAAAGTCATTTTTATAACTCTTGCGACAAACATACTTTAGCATTGAAAACTAATCAATTTATCTAAAACTCACATGTCTCATGTTCTACAAAAATTCTCATAAATATAACTCTTCAATTAAAAAAGGTATGGAACTTCAATAGATACTGTACAAAACTTCATATAACTCAAGTAGTAACATCAAAGATAATGTAATGAATGGACTTCTCATTTTTAGGGTAGTCAAGATAATCCTAGATCAACATCAGAATCCTTTACTCTAAATTTTAGGGTTTGGGGCACATAGGTGACAAGAAACCCATGACAATTATCCCACATAACTTAGTGAAGACTTTTCTTTAGGTTAGAATTGATGGTTGGATGGCTTCACTAAACCCTCTAAATAAGAACCCAACCTCTTGTTATTTGAGAAAAACTTCATAATATCTTGCTCTAAGTATGATAGGAAAGTTATGTTGAGAAACTAAGGCTTTGGTTTTTATATACCCCCTTCTAGAGTAAGCTTAAAACAACAAGGTTTATGTTAATTAAGATACATTTCCAAAATAGCCCTAAAAAGCAAGTTAAAACTGTAATGGACAAATTCATGGTTTGGTTGATGGTCATCAACCCAGCCGATGAGATAGCTTAATTCATAGCGTAATGGAGGAGATGACGGGATCAACTAGCCTATCGAACCTGTAATTTTTTTTATATGTTACAAGATAGCTTTTGATAGCTTAATGTAGGAGATGATGGTCTATCATCCAGCTCCACGAACCATCAAAAGACCTAATGAAACCTAGGGACTTCAAACATAGCTAGTACAATGAATACCTCAACTTGACGGATGGATCCATGGCCCATAATCTCACTTGAATTTCTCTGGAAGCATGTTTTTTAATTCTTTTGTTTAGCCAAAACA
>JBDJHY010658675.1:0-16051 GCA_039654485.1 Withania somnifera | reverse complement strand
ATAACTAGTACTAATTAGTATTAACAAATAATAACTACTAACTAGGGGAGAAATGTGGAAACTAAAATCCAGAGGCTTAAACCACTTAAGCACACTTTTTGAATCCTTGTATGTAGGTTCAAGTGAGGACGGTTCGTCCCAAGGTGGGTGACTCGTTCAAGTATTTGGGTTGATCATCCTTGGTTGGGGACCAATCGTCTTCAAGGAGATGGCTCATCCAAGTGTTTTGTGTGGCTCGTTCTTGGTTGGGGACGGATCGTCCAAGTTCCTCATTGGCTGGCCGTCCCAAGAAATGCAATCTGCCCCAACTTGCAACCTTATGGACGACTTGTCGTCTAGGAATTGGACGGCTCATCTAAAGGGTTTCGTCTCTTAGTTTTCTTACTACCATAAGGAGATTCCTTGGATGGATGGTTGGAGTAAAGTGCGCAGCTCGTCACAGCAAAGGCAACTCGCCAAAAGCTTCCATCCCTTAGAGTATAGGCTGCCCAAAATGTGTTCCTCTACACTTGCTCCCCTAACGATTTAGCACTTGTTTGAACTTTTTTACCCCTTGACTTGACCAACAATGAAGTCCCAAATACGTTTTGTGGCACTTGAATTGAAACAATTAGATCAAACACCACCATTGTTCACCTTCTTCACGTGATGATTTGAAGAACACCTATGAACACCTTGAAGATTCAAAAATCCAACTATCTTTAAACTAACTCCACTTTGCCCAAAATTTCGACCACAAGTTCCTTTCGATATGGGGAACAAACTCCACTATCTTTTATACACAAAAACTCCAACAAATCGAAGACCCAATCTAAACCCACTTCAAGTCTTGAAGAACACCATGAACAATGGTGAACCCAAAACTTAAAACTTTCTAAAAACTCAACCAAATTTGAACCCCATGCTCCTTAAGATATGAAATAATTCCCAACACTTTTTAAAGCCTAGGATTCAACAAATAATCCACAATCAAATCTTCAAATTTCCGATCTAATCATGGAAAAAGATGAGCACCAAAATTTTGAAACTCTTTCAAATTACCTCCAATATCCATCAAAATTGAAACCCAAGGTCCTTAAGATATGGAGAACATACCCCCAAACACTTAGAAGCCTTGATTTCAACTCAACCACCATGAAATTGAAACCTTAGAATTCTAAACTCAAAAGCTTCAACCTCTTCAATGGTGGAACCATCCTAAAACCCAAATACAACTCAAATTCTGAACTATGACTTAGAAAACAGGGGATCAATTCCTAGTGTTCAAAATCAAGAAACAAAAAAAAACCAAACTCAAAATTAAATTTTTTGATTTTCAAAATTTCTTTAATTTTATGAAGTAAGGATTGTAATTCGACGGAACGAATTACTGGTCAAAGCTCTAATATCAAATGACACGATTTGGGTTACGAATCACACAAAAAAATAAGGGAAAAAGAAACAAACCAAAAAGGATATGTGGAATTTCACGATCATCTATGATCACCTCCTAATTGAACCCAAAAATCAATGCAAAACCTAAATAAATTAGACACGAGAAACCAATCAAATCCTCAAATGAGTAACTTGATGATCAATTTAAATAAAGAAGTTATGATGAGTAATTACAAAAATCCACCCTTAATCGCTCAACTACGAGACTACACCAACAACTACTCTACATGGAAATCCACCCATTACCCAAGATAAACTAACAAGGTCCAAACTTTCAATGAATATTTATCATCCAACCAAGTTTGTGTAAAATAATGAAAGACTAGATAATTATACTAGTCTAAGTTTTACTAATTATAATTGATCCCAAAAGTGACCCAACATATTAAATTAACCCCCTCTAGTTTGGGGTTCTTTCAATTTGGCCTTCAAGTCTTCAATCATCTTCCAAGCAACCTTACAAACTTGAGATTGTCTTTCTTTTCACCCGGTTAGATACATATTTAAATATTTAAATACCTTCATAACCCCTCGGCACCATTGTTGAAGCTGCCTTCATATTGTCCGCAACTTGGATCCCCTCGGTTAGACCTCGAAGTATAGGTCTAGCATGATTTGTGCTTTTCGTGTTCGTATCACCCAGTATACCAAGGGACACCACAGGGCGCAGAGCATCCTTTGGCATGCAGGACATATACACTTAATTATGTCCTGATCTTGATCATAGATCAGTAGTTCTAAAGTTTGATCAATCTTTGTAAAGGTAGTAAAATTTTTCGCAATCAAGAAGAGTAGACTCACTCAATCCCTCTTCCCACTTTTTAAATACATCTTCTGGGATGAGGGATTTACAAGAAGCAGGTTCAATTATGGAAGGACATCTCAAACCTAGGCATATTACTAGGAAAATGTGGTCTTAAATCATGGACTCGGCATATTGGGCTATGCAATCACAATAGAAAGAGTGATCAGAGAAATTTTCGATTGTGAATATTTCATTTATAACTTTATTCTCCATACGAATGTCACAAAAACTTTAGGATGATTAAGGAGATTCTTGGATTTTTGTTGATGAATGTGGAAGATCCCTTTAGAATACCGTTCCAATTAGATAATTCCTATATTAGATAATTACTATTAATACCATTACAATTAGATAATTACTAATGGCTATTAATGTTGTTGAATAATAATAATTACAATAAAAGTGAAAATAACCTCTGCGGAAGTTAATCTACAATGATAGCTCCCACTAAATATGGTGGTTACAAGAAATAGGTATAAATGCCAGAAAGCAAGAAGGCACAGGCATGCTTACTATACTATTCACAAAGAATATTCATATACTCTTCAAAAGCTCATTACTAACTTAAGCATCAAAAAATTATCCTGGGGACCATCCAGGGCTCTGTTTGCAGGTGCTTATTCAAGATTCATTGCGGTTGTTTCTTATTGTAAGGTGGATTTATTAGTAGAGTTGTTGGTGATCTTTTGAGATTCATTAATTGGTGTCGTCTTGGGGGGAATTGTTGTAGTTTTTTTTGTTCTGAAATACAAATATTTAAATACCTTAAGAAGATGGTTACCACAAAAAGTAAAAAATAATGAGGGGCAAGTCATGGTGGCATGGCTTCGGTGCACGGCGGTACTGGCCGAGGTGGTAGTGGTCCTGGAGGTAGGGCATAAGCTAGACGAGTGTCTACCACCCATTCCAGCCGGAAAGGTTACCAAGATGGACGATGAAAAATGTCTGGTCAACCGCTGCAAAAAAATTTACTCGAGAACACCAGGTTTTGTTTCAACAATGGTGTAACGAGTATCCCAAGATGAGCTCTAATAAGGATACTCAACTCAATGAAGGGATAAGTCACAAACGAGAGGAGGAAGCACAACAAAGTTCAACGGATTCAACTGACTCACATTCTGACGATGAGAATCTAAGTCACAAGAAAGGAAAACAAGCATAGTCCGGGTGATGACGTCAAAGTCGTAGACCTCGTTAAGATCAGAGTCCACTCCGAGTTCATAGTGAGGGAGTGAGCCAGAGAAAAACTCCTCAAAAGATTTTTATTAAAATTGAGTTAGATAAAATTCTGGGAATTGATGAAGCAGGGGACGTAATTACCTCTTTCTCCAGGGCCATTATGAATACTCCCCTACCAAAAGGTTTCAAATCCCTGGCGATTAAACCCTATGATGGAAGCACTGACCCTAGTAATTTCTTATCACAGTTTAGATTTCAAATGATGATCTATCAGTGCAACATGTAGCACATGTGCAGGGTGTTTCCAAAATTTTTAAATGAGAAAGACATGATTTGGTTCGATGACTTACCCCGAGGAAGCATCACTTCATTCAGCCAAATAGCCGAGCTCTTTTATGCTTGTTTTTACAAGAAAAAGAAGATGGTGAATAAATCTGTTGACCTTCTAGACGTCAAGAAAAAAGGAGATGAAACCATCAGCGCGTTGTTGGAGTGCTTCATGGAGGAAACCTGCATATTGAACAAAATATTGATCAACATGTTATCTCAGCTTTCTTGAACGGACTTTAACTCGGGTATCTCTATACCGAGCTAAGGAAAAACCCAACACAAACAGAACAACATTTATTGAAGGTGGTGAGAAACTTTTCCACAACTGACGAGGCAAACAAAAAGAAACGAGAAGGAAATAAGGCTGAATGGAAGTCTGGGGAAGAGAAGATCCCCAAGAAGAACGTGTTTGATAGATTAAATAGGGGGCGAACTGAGGAAAAAATTTATGAAAGTATCATGACACCACTTACAAATACGAGGTTGGAGATCGTGGCCCTCCATCAGGATGTATTTAGGCCACCACAAGTACTAAAATCCCTACCACATAAACGATCTCGGAAATTGTGGTATCACTTTTATAACGATCACAAGACCGAGACGTGTAAGGCTCACATGAAGGAGATCAAAGAATGCTTAAAATGAGGCATGTTGATGCAGTATACAGTTGCCGCTACAAGTTCCTCCTAAGGACATAGACGAGGTAGCCAGGGGAACTACCAGCACCAGGGGAGCCGAGGATTTAACAAAGGAGGTAGGGGACGAGTACAATAATATAGGAGGTGGGATTCACCTCAGAATAAATATTCCTAGACAGCCATCAAGGGTACTCAGGTCGGAATCCCAACATCAACACCAATTAAATTTCTGTAGGCCCCCAACATCAATATGGGAATGTAACCCCTACAATAGTTTTACCCCCACCCCAGAATAAGAACAATAATATTACGGGGGTAATCCATACGATTTTTGGCAGACCTCTTGAAGGCGGAGGTGAGAAGAGTGCCTTTATAAGAGCCTCACCATAAAAGATTTAAATCAGAAGAGGTTATCACTTTTTCTAAAGAAGATGATCTTCCCAGGGAAATGCCCTATGCCGCTGCCACTTTGGTAATAAAGATGATCTTGGCAATCAGGAAAGTGTATAGAGTATATGTCAATAATGGTTCCACGGTTAGTATTATTTTTTCCATATGCTTTAACCAGCTCAGGATTGACCGAGATAGTTTACGGCGGACGGACCAACCACTTCAGACTTTTACCTAAGGAGAGGTGATGCCCCGAAGGAACCATATGGTTACCGGTTACTGTAGGGGACTACCCAGGTAGAAAACCATAATGGTCGAGTTTTATGTGATCAATGCACCCTCTTCCTACAATTTCATTCTAGGACGAGATTGGTTAATGCCGGTAAAATCAATTTGTTCATCCTATCACCTTATAATAAAGTTCCCAATAGAACATGGGATAGCTTCAGTCCGAGGTGACCAACAAGTTTCCTGGGAGTGTATGAGGGTTGAACTCAAAAACAAAGGGCCAAGCATGAACAAAAAGAAACTACAGGTTTATCGATCTGAGGTCAAACCTCGTGAAAGAGTTCACATCGTCCATTCAGGGGAAGCGGATGATGAGGTGCTTGAGGTCCTATTAGACCTAAAATTTCCTAAAATAAAGGTTAGGGTAGGATTATCTCGGAATCCTGCCCTTCAGCAGGGGATTATATCATTACTCCAAGAGTTTAAAGATATATTTGATTTGTCCCCATTGGATATGATGGGAGTGTAACCTGAGGTAATGGTTCACAGGTTGAACGTCGATCCACGAGTCAAACCCGTACCACAAAAGAAGAGGAAATTTGAACCTGAAAGAAATCAGGTCATTAGAAGTTGCTGGTAGTGGATATCCTTTTCAAGGTAAAGTATCCGACCTGGATTGCCAACCTAGTTATGGTGAAAAAAGATGGAGGAGGATGGATAATGTGTATTGATTACATGGATTTGAATAAGTACTGTCCAAAGAAATGCTATCCCTTACCAGTAACTGCTCAGAAAGTAGAGGTTGTATCGGTTATGAACTCTTAAGCTTCCTAGATAAGGGATATTGCCAGGATCATAGACGAAGTGGTGCCCCTAAAACCGCTTTCATTATATATTAGGGAACATTCGCATATAAGATGATGCTTTTTGGTTTGAAGAATGCTGGAGCCAGGTACCAAAGGTTAGTGGATAAAGTATTTGTAAAAAAAATTGGTAGAGTGGTAGAGGTCTATATGGATGACATCATCGTAAAATGTAAAAACTTGGGGACGAGCTTATAATATTTGGAGGAAGTTCTTCAACTTTTGAGGCATATAGGACTGAAGTCGAACCTGACAAAATGCAATTTTGGGGTCAGCTCAGGTAAATTCCTGGGGTATGTCGTATCCAAGAAAAGGTTAAGAATGAACCCTTCAAAGATAAAAGTGGTGGCTTAGGTGAAATCCCCAACGTGCTTAAAATATGTGCAAAAGTTGATGGGTGCTTGGCATCTTTGAGTTGCTTTTTGTCTAAATCGACAGAGAAATAGTTGCCATTCTTTCGAGTTATGAAAAGTGCAAAAAATTTCCAATGGACCAACAATTATCAAAGGGCCTTCAAGGACATAAAAAAATATCTGATGAGCTTTCCTGCACTAACGGTACCAAATCCAGGAGAAAGATTATACTTCTATCTAGTGGTAGCTGGAGGAGCAGTGAATGCCGTTCTAGTCAAGGAGGAAAAGGGAACGTAAAAATCGGTCTATTTTGTTAGTAGAGACTGATGTACCTTTAAAGCAGGTACTATTGAATCCTGAAGCCTCGGTGCGGTTAATGAACTGGGCAGTTGAACTCGGGGATCATGAGATCGATTTCAGACCTTGGAAAGCGATCAAAGCTTATGCTCTAGCAGGCTTTTTGGTGGAAATGCATGAATCCACCTCGGAGGCCACAAAACTTTCTATGAAGAAGGTCGTGGTAAATGAAAAGACAGAAATGCCAATTAATTCTGCTTCATATATGTTGATGGAGCCTCCAGTGAAGATGGTAGCGTGGATAGAATCTTATTTAGAAGCCCTGAGGGACTGAGGTGACGTATGCATTATGTTTTACTTTTAAAACGATTAACAATACGGAGGAATACGAAGCGTGATAGCAGGTCTACGCCTAGCTCATCAAATGAAGGTAAAATTAATCTCAGTTTTTAGTGACTTCCAAATCATGGTCAACCAAGTGAAAAGTACTTATGAAACGAAAGATGCCTAGTTGAAGAAATATCTAGAGGTAGTAAAGGGTTTGCAATTTTTTCCCTAAATTCAGATAACCAAAGTTCCCTGAGATGAAAATAAGCGAGATGATGCGCTCAGAAAATTAGCATCCTCAGTAAAAGAAACTAAAGGACACCAAGTATTGGTCAAAGAAGTTCATCAACCTAGCATATACGAAGTCGAAGTCTCTGTGGTGGAAGAGATGAATAATAGCTGGATGACCCCAATAATAAGGTACCTTACTTTGGGGGAAACCCTGCCTGATTCGGATGAGGCAAGTAAAATTCTGCTCAAAGCACCTCGGTATGTTTTGGAAAATGGAGTCCTTTACAAAAGATCCTTTTTACAACCATATACTGAGGTGTGTTGGCCCATTCAAGCCAATTACATAAATTGGGAGATTCATGAGGGCTCATGTGGTAGCAATTGGGTGCGAGGGGATTGGCAAAAAAAAGATTCTAAGGTGGGGATATTACTGGCTCACTTTGTTCCAAGAAATACATGACTTCGTCCGAAAATGTCTAAGTGCCAATTCCATGCACCGATAACCCGATGACCCCAGAGGGAGTTAGTCTTAGTGCAGAGTGTGTGGCATTTTGCCCAGTAGGGGTTTGATATCATAGGCCCATTTCTTGAAGCCCCAGAAATTATGAAATTTTTAGTGGTGGCCATAGACTACTTCACCAAATAGGTAGAGGCAAAACCCTTAGCCTCGATTACAGAGAAAAAGATTCTAAACTTCATCTGGATGAATATTATTTGCCAGTTTAGGATACACAGGAAGATCATTTTAGACAACAGGAAGTAGTTTCTAGACGATCCATTTAAATCTTGGTGTGAAGAAATGCAAATCACCCAATAATTCAATTCGGTGGCATACCCCTAAGCAAACACTGAATTGGAGGTCACAGATAGAGCATTATTGGAAAGCCTGAAAACGAGGCTGGACAAGGAAAAAGGAGATCGGGCGGATAACTTATGTCATGTTCTGTGGTCATATAGGATGACTCCAAGAACATCCAATGGGAAACCCCATTTAATCTCACGTACGGAATGAAGGCAGTAATACCGGCAGAGATAGGGGTACCTAGCCCGTAGTTATTGCACTGTGTTGAGCAAGGAAATAAAGAAGAGCTCGGGATGAATCTCCACCTCTTAGAGAAGAGGAGAGAGATTGAAGCTATTTATGAGGCCAAATACAAGCAAGCTATGGCTAAATATTACAACGACAAGGTAAAAAACACCTAATTTAGCCTAGGCCAGTATGTCCTAAGTCGAAATTATATGAATAGAGCTGAAAAGTTGGGGAAAATTGAGGCAAACTGGGAAGGCCCTTATCGAGTAATTGAGGCTTCTAAATCAGGTAGCTATAAATTAGGCAAGGATAGATGGTAGTGAAATACCAAGAACCTGTCATGTAAGAAACTACGAAGGTTCTATCAGTAAGATTGCAATTTTTAACTTGCATTATTTCTTATAATTTTCATTTTTCTTTAATGAATTTACGATTCATGAATTGATCCTAGCCTCAGATGGGCAAGGCATCTTAACAAAAAAGGCCAAGATTATAAATCAAACCCCTTTTGGGGTATTCAGTTCAGCAAATTGCCGCTACTTATACATAATAAACCAACTTCAACTATGAAAGTACAGTTCGGCTAAGCACCACATTTATGAAAATATTAGTTAGGCAAAATTTTTGGTACTAATAAATATTAAATAGACTTTTGAAAGAGAAAGTTTGGATTGATGAAATGCCGCTTCCCTTGGAAAATATTTATTTCAGTGAACTATCGATACTAATACAATTAAATTGACCTCGGATACAGGGGATCGGTTTGGCTAAGCGCCGCAAGTCACAAATTAAATTGACCTCAAATTCGAGAGTTCGGTTTGGCTAAAAATTACATATTACAAAGTAAATCGACCTCGAGTACGAGAGTTTGGTTCGGGAAAGTTATTTTATGAAAAAATGTATAAAATTATTTGTGCCAACGTAGGGCTAAAATTAGGGGAATCAGCAAGGTATGTAAGTAAATTAATTTATTGAAGATTCGTTCGGTAAACTACGTGAATATATTTATTTACATTGAAGAATTTTTATCTATCAAAATCATAATTACAATGTATATTAACTACTCTTACAATGTCCTAACTCCTACGGCCTTGTCGACTCCGAGCTCGTCTACCTCATCCCCTTTCACTTTTTACAGGTACAATGTCCAAAGAAGGGATAGCCGAGGAGGGGTTTTACTGGGTTTTTCTAGCCTGCATGTTAGCTCAGAATCTCTGAGGCATCTTCTTCACATCATCATACATGGCCAGTATGTGGTCCAAGATGATCTTATTCTTTAGATAACAAGAGGAGCCTTCCCGAAAGTTGGAGGCTATATTTTCGAGAGTAGCAACCAGCTCATGAACTCACTCCTAGACCTCATCCAAGGTAAGTAACCCTGCCTCATAAAAAAATACATTCATACTCTCGTATTTGATCTCATAGGAAATTCACCTCAGCCTCTCAATGGTCGACATCCAACTTGTATTGAGTTGGCTTGGATTTCCAGTGAGTAATGGTCCTCTCAGTACTATCTACAAGCTTATGGGCATCCCCTATAAGTATTCAAGCTTCCGAGAGAGCATCTCATTTTCCTCCCTAAGCTGCCTCTTCTCTTCACTAGAGAGCTTCAACTTCTGTACCAAGCCTTGAGACTCGACATTCTCAGATAAATGAGATTAGAAGCACTGGATAAAGTTATTTTTGTTAAGAGCTCCTTTTTCTTCTCATAAAGGAGCCTCTGGAAGCTTAGTGAAGATCGAACATTAGCCTTCTCCCTTTCTACTTGCTCGAGGGTGTAGGGGATTATTTTCTAAAATTAAAAGTAAATTGGATAAGCTTAATCAGAAGTCTAGGTACGTTAAAGAAAATAATTATGTTTCATTAATAAGGAGGGCTAAGTAGGTTGTAAGGATTACCCCAAAAAAATGAATGATGATGAATTACAAAAGTATCTATCTACTGCCCCCGACCTGATTAATGGCTGAGGTTGGCTCTATCTCAACAGGGGCCTCGGAGGAAGGAACATCTTTGAGGTCTTCAGTAGGAGATCTTATGGGGGCTTCGTCGATGGCAGGTGCACTCTCGATATGGGTCGTGTCTCCAGTAGCATCAATAGCTAGGGAGCACTCGATGTGAGACGCATCCCTAGCAACTAAGAACTCCTGGATATCTGGGTCAGTGTCCTCAGTGCAGGATGTCAGCTCTTCCACTGTCAGAAGGATAGAGCGTTGAGCTATAAATCAGAGTATTGGGAACTCAGGCCTCTACAACAAGGCTTTGATATACTCTTCAGCCACGCATCCTTCCGCTTCCCTATTATAACTGAATTTCTCATATCGAAGGGGTAGGTTGAGGAATTGCTTCAGGACCTCATCCAGCACCACTGTGTATTTAGTTTTAAGTAGGGCCTGACTTAAAGATGAGGCATATCTCGAGAAGGCGTTGGTAAGGTAACCTTCTCAAGGAGTACCTTAATAAATTCCCCTTATCGATCAAGGAACTCTATCTTCAACCGCTGCACCTTGGTTTCGACAACCTTTTGTTTCTCTTCAACCACCTTCTATTTCAGTTCAACAACCCTCCTCTTCTCCTCCGAGGCCTTCAGATTGGCCTCAGCCTCTCTTCATCGAGCTCGTTCTCGGCTGAGCTCCTCAGCCAAAATGGAAGTTTCTTTTTTCAAAATCTATAAAATAGGAAACTAAATTAGTGCTGGGAAAAGACATAGGTAAAAGCACGACTAGTAATTCAGAGATATACTTAAGTTTCCAAGGTGGACCAGTGAGATATCCTCGGTGGGGACCAGCTCAGCAGCTTTTTTCCTCTTGGGTGCTATCACCTGAGTTGAGCTACCTCTCTTTTTACCCACCTTTAGGGTGGTCTCTCTTTCAGGTAACCCCGTTATGAGGAGGGGGCTAGAAGTAGTCACCTTTTTAAGCAACCCAAAAGAGGAGCTGGGTGGTCTGGGTTTCTTTCCGAGCTTGATCTGGACCATTGTAACATAATAAAAAGTTTAGATACATAAATTTAACAAGAAAGGAAAATAACTATCCACCTTAAATGTACATATTTCAAACTTAGCAACTACCTCTAGTCACTTTGGCGGCCTCGTCAGAATCTACCAACTCAGTGACCTCGTCAGCTGGGGTATGGCACTGATTTTGGCCTTATACAAATCCACATCGTTGAAATAGTAACAATGTAATTTATTTGGTCCACAAGGTCAAGGTCAGGAGTATTTACACCACCTACAATCATTCCTAACTTTACCTAGGTACTAGTTTGGGGGAAAGTTAGAAGTCACCTATTTTAACATAAAATTTTATGCTTCCACTCAGAATTATTAGAAGGGTTCAGAGTCCTAAAGTTATGAATGGGGGATAAAAAATACCACCCCTTTGAAGGTCCTAAACTTTTCATAGAGAAAAAATGTCTAAAGAGGTCTATAGAAGGTCCTACTCCTATTTTGGAGCAAGCAATTTGGAACCTACAATAGTGCGCATGGCGTTAGGCACCAACTGCGCAAGGATTAAATTGTATACTACCAATAACCTAGTTAACAAGGGAAACTGTAACCTTGCTATAATGTATTCATAATACATGAAGTAATACCCTACTAGGGATAGGCAAGCCCTGTCAAAGGGGAGGGGAATTGTAAATTCAAAATTAGAAGGGAAATGACATTCCCTTAAAAAAGTCAGTAAAGTGTCCACAGATAGACTACTTGTGACCTTTTGGACCAAAAAATCATGGTCATCAAAAATGTTTTGAGGCATGGTCAAGAACTGAAGGTCAGGGTCATCGCTGCCCACGCGATAGACCTTTGACTCATATATACCAGAAGAAGGAGAGGGTAAGAGGAAGACATACTTATTATTTATATTAAATAAAGAGGGAGGAACAAGAGAAGCTGTGGAAGAAATGGAGAAGAGAATGGAAAGAGTACAGATACAGAGAAAACCCCGAATAACGGAAGAAACAGTGAAAAAAAGAAGATATAGCTTGGAGCTATAATTTCCAAATTATGACAAATAAGTGGGGAAAAGAGATAATTAATGGGGGGAATACGAAATGACCATATCGTGTGTTCCTCAGATACAAAAGTACCAGAAGTAACACATTCATCAAGAGATTATGACACGTGTAGAGAAAAAGGGGGAATGAGTTGAAATGACATAAATGAAATGGGAAAAAACCAGACGAGGTGAAATTCCACCCATTCCATTTCAAAAAGAATATCTAGAATAAAAGATTGACTTCAGATTATTCAACTCGACATAGGCTTACGAAAGCAAGCACAAATGATTCCAACTCGATAAGCATGGATCATAACCATGGAAACGGGAGATTAAGAAAAACTATCCATCTCAAATGAATGATATTAAAGGAATCAGGCAATGAATTACCACTTTGGTCTTGATTCCTCAGATATAAATATACTGAGGTAACACTTAAAAGGTGCACAACTTACCTCGATATATGTTCCCTCAGCATATTCACAAATTATTTCAGTAAACAACCTGGGAAAAATTAGCTCATCCTACTCTATGAATTCAGTCGAATGAGGTGAACACTTATTTCAGCTCCCGAAGGGGGGAGTAGTATAGAATACTTATCAGATAAGTGCTAGTAATACCGTTATAATTAGATAATTACTAATTGCTATCAATGCCATTGAACAATGGTAACTAGAATGAAAGTGACAATAACCAATGCGTAGGTTACTCCCTATTTACAACACCCACTAATGTGGCTGCAGAGGTTATTCCCTATTTACAGCACCGACTAATGTGGCTGTGAAGGTTACTTCCTATTTACTGTGCCCACTAATGTGGCTGTTACAGGAGATAGGTATAAAAGCCAGAAAGCATGAAGGCATATGTATGCTCACTATACTATTTACAAAGATTATTTATTTACTCTTCCAAAGCTCTTTACTAACTTAAGCATCGGAGAATTACCTCGGAGACCACCCTGAGCTCTGGTTTACAGGTGTTTATTCGAGATTCATTATAATTATTTCTTATTGTAAAGTAGATTTATTAGTATAATTATTGGTGATTTTTTGAGATTCATCATTAAGGATATTCTAAAAGATCAAAAATTTACATAACGCTATGCACCACAAGAAAATTAATATTAATCGAGTAAGTTGTTAATAGTACTTGAACGCTGTATAAAAGAAAATGGATGAAACTTTAAGAGGAAAAACATATGCTGCAGGACGACTAGTAATGCAGACTGGTCGCATTTCATTTATCAAAGCATGATATGATGCCAATCAAATAAATTTGCTTCCCTATCACTACCTTATGAAACTTGTAAGCGCGGTTCACACCATAGGAAAATGCTTCAATAGGACATAGATGGCACAAAGGAAATGAGAAACAACAACATTAGCGTTATGTCATTTGCTAGTATAAACCAGGCTAGTTGAAATGATGTTGTCATTTTATAGCTAAGTAGCTTACTAGTACTAGAAACAAAGATGAGAGACAAATAGAGAAGTAGAATGAGAGTTTTCATCCTAGGCCTCATAATGGTGCACTTATTCAATATTCTCTACCAGCTGAGTGGAGAGATTGGCTTTTGAGATGAGAAGGGAAGAATGGAAGAGTGACCCCTTTTATCAGTTGGATAGAGAAATTTAGGTTTTTGAACATTATGAGTTTTGAGTTTGATATTATTCCATAATCATTCTATTTAATAGGTTTGAATTTGAGTTTGATATTATTCCATAATCATTCTATTTATTGCGTTTGAAATAGTCTATTATTTGTAATTTTAGCACATATATGGCTTTTTCTAGGTTCGGATGAACCTGTTACTAAAGCATTACATTGGCCTCTAAAAGTGGTAATGGTGCACCCACTCATTTACAGTATGTACTGATGAGTGGTAATAACTAGACTTAAGGCAGAACAAGCAAGTTAAATCAAGCACCGAAAAGAATCTAGTGCATATATCTGTATGTTACCACAAAGTAGCTAGAATTACAAAAGTAGGTGTGATTGCACATATCCTTCTTTATTCTTTGAATTGCATAGATCAAGTTGTGCCATTTTAAGATGTTTGATATACACTTATTCTCCCTCATTAGTTGTATAAAGTTTTTCAAAGGAGTTTATAATGTCTTGAATCACTCCACCAATTGCCTTAATCTTGCCCAAGCATTGGGTGTCATGCAGACTTGGCGCTATTTGGTTACTAGTTAAAGTTATGCAATTACTTATAAATTAGTTATACTAATTTCATCTTCTATTTTGCAAAGAATATTACATAAATCAATTAACTCATAACTTATACTTGTTTTGTTTATGAGGGATTGTAAAATAATAACCAGACGCCGTATTTAACAACTGATTTTATATAATGTAACTAATAGAAAGCTACCAAATATGGTATTAGTTATGGTAGTTTTAATATATGAATAACTCCCTTCCTAACTAGAAACCATACAACCTCTTAATTAACTAAATAATAACGAAGAAGGAAAAAAAATACCCCAAAACTTTCATAAATGGTACGTATATACCTTCCGTTATAGTTTAGGGACATATATACCCTTTATGATACGAGCACGGAAAGCACCAAGCCTACGACCTGGGTGATCCAAGCTATGGATGGCATGAAGGCACCAAAGGAGACTCAAAGATGCATAATTACGCACCAGGGAAGGCAGTCTCAAGTTTGGAAGATAGTTTGGGCAAGATGGAAGACTTCGAGGGCTTGGTTGACATGATCCAAACTTGAGGGGTCAATATGATAACTTCAAGACTTAAAGGACTGTTTTGTCATATTGAGTCACTTTTAGGATCAATTATATCTATTCAACAATTAGACTACTATAAATAGGTAGTCTTGCATTATGTTTAAGAAGACTTTGATGAATTGATATAAACTCTATTGGGAGAATAGTTTCTAGCGTAGTTTAGTGTTAGTCGTAATTTAGCGTACCTTTAGTATGTAATTGAGGGTGGATTCCCTTGGTTGCTGGTTATCTTCTTTTTAACATTCAATAGAAGGATTTTCAGTTTTGTTGAATAAATTCTGGTTTTCGTTGATTGTGTGTTTGGGGTTTTTAGTGATTCACAGGTTCAATTGAAAGGTGAGGGTAACCAGCCCCTTGTTGTTCATAAACCGGTGAGTTTATTATGAATTTCCACACATATTTTCTATTATTTCTTTCTCCCTCATGTTTTGTGCACCTCGTATATCGATCCACATTATTTGGTTCCAGATCTTAGGCTAGTAATTCGTTCCATCGAATTACAGTCCTCAGTTCATAAATAAAAATTCAAAAAAATAGGGAATATCGAGTTTTCTGAAAAATTTCTACAAATTTTGAGTTTCTTTGATAATTCTGTGTCATCAGTGTGTTAATCTTGCTTTCCTAGTGTTTTGAGTCAAGTGTCTATGATTTGGAGTCATTTCGGGGTGTTTTAGGGTGTTCACCATTGTTGATATTGAAGAAGAAGAAATAGGGTTCGCAGGGTTGAAGTTTCAGGTGTGTTTTTGTACGTAGGAAGTAGTGGGGTTTGTTACCCATAGTAAAAGGAGCATGTAGCCGAAATTTGAGGGGGAATGAAGTTCGTTTGAGGGTGATTGGGTATTGAAAAGTTATAACCATTCTTGAGTGTTCTTCATAATCTTGTGCGAAGAAGATTGAGAACTAGGGCATTTGATCCATCATCCTTGATTCAAAGTGTTATTTTGGTGTTAAAAGGTTAATAATCTTCATTTCCAAGTTGTTAGGAACCTAGTTTTTAAGTTTCATCCAATTCCAGATTTATTCAGGGAAAGTTGAAATTTTGGTGTTCTTGGTGTGATTCACGTTTTGATCTAGGAAGATTTTCAATTTTTGGTGTTTTTTGATCCACATAAAGTGTGTTTTGAGTGAGAAAATGTGTTAGTACATGGGAAATTACCATTGGGGGTAGGTATAAGTTGACAATTACAAAAAAGGG
>JBDJHY010658566.1:0-16051 GCA_039654485.1 Withania somnifera | reverse complement strand
TAGAACCAATGTCTAGTAAAGTTCTGCAGATCTGCGCGGAGACGTCCATTGCTTATTTTTGGGAGGCTATAGTGACATTTAGGAAAATAAATCTTTCTTTTATATCCTGTATGATGCGTACATCCTTTATGGTTTCTTAAAAATCTCGCTCATTCTCATCCCTCCTTCACAGATGCCTCGTACATGTTCTTCAGCAACTAGGAAGATAGTTAGAGCCCCTGCAGAAGTGCCTACTCTAACCATTACTTCTGAGGTTTCACCAGTGCCTGCAACACCTATTGAAGCACTAGTTGTAGCGCCTATAGCAACACCTATTCAGCACCTACGACATCTTCTTCTCCTGATATTCATAGCATCCTATGGCACTCAATGCTTACGATGGTTCTCCTATCGAGGAACACAACTTGTAATTCCAGTATCACATACTACTGGATAACCAATTCCACTGATTGTCCCAATAGATATTTCCACACCTATCCATGTTCTTCTAATGTCAACCGTTGCTCCTGCTGTTAAGATACAATTAGCTAAGATAGACTAAAAGTAAAAGCTCTTGACCAGATTTCTACGGTTGGATCCCCCTAGATTCACTAAAGTCCCATGGGAGGATGCCCATGAGTTCATCATTTTATGTGAAGAAAGGTTGACTAACATGGGTATATTGCAAACCCATGGTGTAGCCTTTACCACATATTAGATGCATGTGCAGCTAAATAGTGGTGGAGAGAATTTGTGGTTTGTAGACCCGCAGGTTCATCCTAGCCGACCTATGTTGAATTTTATGAGGTGTTCATGAAGAGGTTGGTATACAGGGTTGAGCGAGAGCACCTGAGAGAGGAGTTCAAAAAATTTGAGTAGGGGTCTATATCTGTTGCTGAGTATGAGGCCAATTTCATCAACATTTAGTACATGGGGTTGATTTTATGCCTAAGGAGGTGGAGAGAGTCTGCTGGTTTGCTTATGGGTTGAGGGATAGGCTTCGCGGTTGTTCGTTCCAGGCCGTGGTTGATCACAAACACTCTATAGAAGTCCTCTATCATGAGTTGTGTTAGCGTAATAAGAAGACAAAATAATAGTAGAGAGGTAATAGTGGGTCCCGTTCTGGGGGCCTTGGGCAGTGTTATCAGGCATAGGGCCATTCTAGCTGGTCTGTACAGTCATCATTACAGGTTTCATCTCCATCTACTGCACAATATTCATGAGGGGCTAGATCATTGCATTAGGGTAGTCAAATAAGTTCTACAGGGGATCCCAATAGAGTGGGCCATTTGAACCGTGTTATGAGTATGGCCTTGTGGCCATTATGCTAAAGCTAATCTGCAGAGAGGCATTATTCAACCTACTCCTCAGTCTGCAAAGCTATTAAGATTAGTTCCTCCTAGAGATAGAGATAGGGCACAGGGTTTTTATAGAGGTGGTGTTCAATGTAGTAGAGGCGGTGGTTGTGGTGGTGGTCTTCATGGCAGTGATCGTTAGTTATATGCCATTCCTACATGATTTGAGGCTGTGGCCTCGGATGCTGTGATTATAGGTTTGATTCTGTGTGTTCTATACCTGCATCAACATTATTTGACCCTGTGTCTACTTGTTCATGTGTCGTCCTATTTTGCATTCAGCTTGGGGTTGTTTAGTGATGTGCTTTTCGTATCTATCCATGTTGATATCTCAATAGGGGATTCTTTTATAGTGGATCGGGTGTTCCGATTCTATTTGATTCCTTTTAGCAAATTTGATACATGGACTGACTTATTATTGTTAGATATGGTGGACTTTAATATTATTCTGGGTATGGATTGGTTGTCTCCTGATCGTACAATTTTGGATTGTTATGCCAATACCGTCACTTTAGCAGTACCAGGTTCATCTTTGGTTATGTGGTAGGGTTCCAGTAGCCTCGCACCGCTAGGCTTTATTTCTTGCCTTCAGGCTAGAAGGTTAGTAAGGAGAGGGTGTTTGGCATACTTAGCGGATGTTCATGATATTCAGGCCGACGCTCGTACCCCTGAGTCTGTCCCTGTTATTTTTGAGTTCCTTGATGTATTCCCAACCTACCTACCAGGCCTACAACCAGAGTAGGATATCAATTTTTCTATTGACTTAAAGCTGGCACTAAGCCTATTTCTATTACTCCATAACATATGGTTCTTGCTAAGTTGATAGAGCTGAAGGTTCAGCTCCAAGATCTATTAGATAAAGGCTTTGTTCATTCCAGTTTGTCACCTTGGGGTGCACCAGTTTTATTTGTGAAGAAGAAGGATGGTACTATAAGAATATTTATTGATTATCGGCAACTAAATAAAGTTATAGTGAAAAAAGATATCCTATGCCAGGAATTGATGACTTGTTTGATCAGCTTTGAGGAGCAGCAGTGTTCTCTAAAATTGATTTGAGGTATGGTTACCATCAGTTGTAGATTCGGAAAGAGGATATACCTAAGACAGTTTTCAGGACCCGTTATGGTCATTATGAATTTCTGGGTATTTCTTTAGGTTGACATATGTTCCAGTAGCTGTTATAAACTTGATACATAAGGTGATTAAGCCATATCTAGACTTTTTTGTGATTATGTTTATCGAAGACATCTTGGTGTATTCATGAAGAAAGTCCGACCATGAGCAAAAGTTGAGGTTAATCCTCTAAACACTGTGAGAACACAGGCTTTATGCCAAGTTTTCAAAGTGTGAGTTTTGGTTGGAGTCTGTTGTATTTTGGGCATGTAGTGTCCAAGGCTGGAATTAAAGTTGATCCAACAAAGATTCAGGCGGTACATGATTGGACGAAATCGACTTCTGTTTTTGAGATTTGAATCTTTATTGGTTTGATTGGATATTATCAACACTTTGTTGAAAGGTTCTCGTTGATTGCAGCGCCTTTAACAAAATTGACTAGGAAAGATGTTGCTTTTCAATGCTCTAATGATTGTGAGTTGAGCTTTTCAAAGATCAACGACTTATTGACTTCAGCGCCAGTGTTGACCTTTCCAGTGGAGGTTCAGGGATTCTCCATGTATTGTGATGCTTCTGGTGTTAGTTTGGGTTGTGTTCTGATGCAGCAGGGTCTAGTGATTGCATATGCTTTGAAGCAGCTAAAGTTCCATGAGCGTAACTAACCCACTCATGATTTAGAGTTGGCAGCTGTAGTATTCACGCTTAATATTTAGAGACATTATTTGTATGGAGTCCAGTGTGAGATATTTACTTACCATCATAGTGTTTAGTACATTATGAACCACAAACAGTTAAATTCTAGGTAGCAAAGGTGGATTGAGTTACTGAAGTACTATGATATTTCCATTCTCTATCACCCAGGCAAGGCAAACGTTATGGAGGGGATGCCTTGAGCCGAAAAGTGGTCAGTATGGGTAGCCTAGCATCCTTGTTAGTTTTCGAGAGGCCATTGGCAGTGGAAGTTCAGTCGTTGGCTAGTCGGTTGGTTAGGCTTGATTTGTCAGATACCAGATGAGTGTTAGCATGTGTTGAGGCTAGATTTTCCTTATTAGATCAGATTCAAGAGGGTTAGTTCGAGAATAAGAATTTGGTTGCTCTTCATTGTCAGGTATTAGCTGGAGAGGCCGATAGGGCTTCAATTGATTTAGATGGTGTGCTTCAGTTTGATGGTCGCATTTGTGTACCTCAGGTTGGTGACTTGGTGCAGTTGATCTTGCAAGAGGCTCACAGTTCTAGGTATTTCATTCTTCTTAGTGCAACCAAGATGTATTGTGATTTGTGACAACTATATTAGTTGAAAGGGATAAAGAAGGATATTGTCAATTATGTGTTCAAGTGTTTAAAATGTCAGCACGTTAAGTATGAGCATCGATGACCAGGTGGTTTGATGCAAAGACTCCTTATTCTGACTTGGAAGTGGAGCGGGCGACTACGGACTATATTTCTGGTTTGCTCCGGACTAGCAGAGGTTTCGCTACTGTTTGGTCATTGTCTATAAGCTGACCAAGTTAGCGCATTTCATTCTTAATCACTACTCCTATAATACTGAGCGCTTGGCTCAAATCTACATTTGCGAGGTAGTTAGATTGTATGGTGTTCCCGTATCTATTACTGTCAACAGAGGCACCCAATTTACTTCGCATTGAGATCTATTCAGCGTGACTTGTGTACCGAGGTTCATATGAGAAAAACATTTCATCCGCATACCGACGATTAGTCCGAGGGACTATTCTGGTGTTAGAGGATATGCTGAGGGATTGTGTGATAGACTTTTATGGTTCTTGGGATCAACATCTACCATTGGCCTAGTTCGCTTATAATAACAGTTATCACTCTAGTATTGAGATGGCACCATTTGAGGCATTGTAGGATTGGCGGTGTAGATCACCTACTGGTTGGTTTGATGGTTTTGAGGCCAGAGTCCAGTCTTTATATTTATTGCGTGATTCACTTGATCAAGTTCAATTGGTTCAGTATAGATTAAAGGCAGTGCAGAGTATACAGAAGAGCTATGTTGATCATAGGCTTCATCCCTTAGAGTTTGGAGTTAGTGATAGAGTGTTTCTGTGGGTATCTCCTATGCACAGTATGATGAGGTTTGGCAGGCTAGGAAAGCTTAGTCCCAAGTATATTGGGCCATATGAGATCTTGAAAAGAGTTGGTGATATTTCCTACTGGTTGGCCTTACCTTCTATGCTTTCAGCTGCTCATTTGGTGTTTCATGTTTTGATGTTGTGGTGGTATATTCCCGATGAGTCTCATTTAATTCAAGAGGAGTTTAGTGTATTTGGATGAAAATTTGTCCTTTTTTGAGGAGCCTATGAAAATTTTGGCTAAGGATAATAGAAAATTGAGGTCCAGGGAGATTCCAGTGGTTAGGGTGCAGTGGAGATACCTTCCGGTTGAGGAACCTACTTGGGAGATCGAGAGTGAGATTCAAAAGCAATATCCACAGCTGTTTGAGGCATTAAGTACTTTCTCTTCCCATTTATTTCATGCTTTTACTTGACTTTCTAGGATGAAAGTCCTTTTAGTAGTGGATGTTGTAGTGACCCTCATGGTCATTTATGATAAATACCTAATTTTTTGCATTCTAGATCATTTCAGTAGTTTCCCCAAGTCATTTATGATTTGTTGGGACTGGTAGTTCGGATCCCTGGCGACTCAATTGAGAAATATCTCAAATTTCTTATTTTAGAGCCTAAAACTAAATACTTATTGACCAAAGTCAACTTTCCTCATTGACAAGCTCAGAATCAAATTCCGACAATTCTGCTAGCTCTGGAATGCCAAACAAAGTCAAGATTAACCTTAATTTTGTGTTTAAAAGTTTATGTTTGCAATTTATGTCCTTCTGTAGATTTTAGTTAAGTTTAAGGCCTAAAGTGGAGCTTGGGGTGGTATTTTGATGTTCAGAGTGTCAAAACAGAATTCTGACACTTCCACCAGCTCTGAAATGGTGAACTTAAGCTAGTTTGACCCTTGGTATGCTTCCTAAGGTGTTCGTTCTTGATTAGAGTCGTATTGTGGAGAGTTAGAAACTTTCCACATAATATACACATAAGGTTTGTCATAATTGGACTCCGAATACACATTCTAGACCCCTTGAGATTTTTTATTTGAGTTGGTGCAAAGTAGCAGGCACAGGTCGCCCCTGCGACCGAAAATCCGCACCTGTGACTTCGCCCCTATGGCCAAATTTACCCGAACCTACAAACTTTTCCCTCTCTACCCTAAAATCCGCACCTGCGAACTTCGCCCCTGCGGCCAAAAAGTCTCACCTGCAGCAATTTCAGTAACTTTTTATAGCTGCAACCCCTTCAGGCTTTCCATTTACAAAGACACATATGAATTTTCTCTCATCTTCCAAGGCATAAAATTGAGCAAAACCATTCCATTATTGAAGATAAAGTTCCCAAACGATTCCTTGCACCATCCCTACTTCCAGTAAGTCCTTCTTCTCCTTTTAATTCGTATATTCTTAGGTTCTTCTATTGATGAACCCCAAGTTTTGAAATTTATAAAATCATGCCATAATCCATATATTTTTGAGTAATTATTTGTTATCGAGTATAAATTGCTTCTGGTATCAAGTATACATCGAAATTCCAATATTTAATTCCTCAAAATCACATCTTTAACCCCATTAGGGTCAAATCTATTCGGGTTGTTTTGAAGCCCTTCCTGCACTCAAATTGTGCTCAATTTTGAAGCAAAGGTTCTTAATGACATTGGGGACCCTGTGGTGATATTTATTTTCAATTTCGGCAAGCGGGACCTGCAAACCCGTTTTAGGCCTGATTTTAGGCCCAGTTCGGAACTTAACATAAAATATACCGTTAAGCTCATATTAAAATATAAAGTACTTTGGTGCAAGTTTTAGATCATTTGGAGACTGTTTGATATCAGTCGGGGTGCTATTCGCGAACTTGCAGCGCTTTATTGTCGGACGACAGGTAGGCTCCGTGGGGGCTATCTTTGGGATTATAACTTTAATAATTGTACTTCATAGCATCCATGGGTTGGGTATCTAGGTGGATATAGTGATCCTGTACCGTTCTTTCATCCATTTCATGTTGATATTTATAATTTGGTATCCGAGTGAGATAGTGTCCGTGACTTTGAAATTTACTAGAAACACATGTGCAGGGCATGGGATGAGGATATTACATCATCATATGTTGATAGATATACTTGTTGGTATGTTGTGCATTCATGACACGAGAGGTTAGGCCTATCACTCCGATGAAAGTGCATTGGGGCTGGATCAGTATCACTACATGATTATTGAGCCATGATGGCTAGAGGATGATTTTTGATAACAAAGATGAATAATGGCATAAAACAATAAATGGTAATATTCTAATAATAATATAAGTAAATTATCTTTTACTATGTTAGACTCGGCATTGTACCGAGCACCCAGTACTACTATTTTCACGTGTTTTAGCCTAGGCTTCGCATCCTGGCACCGAGAAATATTATTTTGACTAATTAATGCTGGGACATGAGTTCGACTCTGTTCGACAGTTAGTACAACCAATGGGACTTGAGCCTATCATCGTACAACAGTGAGTACAACTTTTTGACACTTATGGAACTATTGATTATGAAAACATAAGGATACACGATTTATTAAGGATTTTTGGTGATACGATGATATACAGGCATTGAACGCCTTGACTTGTCGAGCAGGTTATGATGGTACTATTGATATGAGGCACGAGATGCCAGACTTGAGACCTTTGAGGAATTATGATTTGGGATGTGAGGATTTGATGACGTTAGGGATCGTACATGGTGACATACATCTATGGACCTTACCTCTGGGATGCAGCTAACACAGAAGAGGGGGTATTGGATGGAGGAATGATATACCGAGAATACTTAGGTTAGCCTTCCATAGGTTCTGCCTACTGGGCCTACGGGTACCGAAAGAGATGCATACGCAGGACTGGTTGCTTCATGTTGTGTATTTACTTTTCTGCACTTTTTTTCTTCAGTGTACCCTTAGGTCATTATGGGGAGCCTACGAGTAAGCATGTTGCTGTGTACGCTACACTTCTTTCTGGGGGACTTGTCAGTGTTTATTTGCTTTACTTTATTATATCATTTTGACTAATTAATGCTTGGACTTGACTCTGACTCCATTTGGCAGTAAGTACAGTCGATGGGACTTGAGCCCATTATAGTACGACAGTGAGTACAACTTTTTGACACTTATGGGACTACTGGTTATGAAAACATGAGGATACCCAATTTATTAAGGATTTTTGGTGATACAATGATATACAGGCATTGAACGCCTTGACTTGTCGAGCAGGGCTTGATGGTACTATTGATATGAGGCACAAAATTCCAGACTTAATACCTTTGAGGCTCTGTGATTTGGGATTTGAGGATTTGATGATGTTAGGGATTGTACGTGGTGACACACCTCTATGGTCCTTACCTCTGGGCTACATTGAAATGAAGGGAGGTATAGGATGGAAGAGTGATATATCGAGAATACTTAGGTTATCCTTCTATGGGTTCTGCCTGTTGGGCCTAAGAGAATCAGAGGAGATGCTTACGTATGATTTGTTACTTCATGTTGTGTATTTACTTTTCTGCACTTGTTTTTTTCAGTGTACCCTTAGGTCATTATGAGGGGCTAGGGGTAAGCATGTTGCTGTGTATGCTGCGCTTCCTTTTGGGAGATTTCCCAGCGTTTATTTGCTTTACTTTATTATTCCTATTACTGTTTAGTTGTCACATTTGGTTAATTGCTACTTCATGCTGTGTGGGATTTTGTACCGTACACTCTTGTTCAACCATTCACTCTTTTACTTGAGGTTACCTGTATACCATCCATGTTCTACTTTTATCTTTTTTTGACTCCTATTTATTATATTACTATTCATAAATATGGTTTTAAGGACTCCGGGTACGTCTTCTCTCAATGCCTGAGATCTGTTATATGATTAGCTAGCGGTGCATGTCTACTTGTATTTGATTCTTAATTGCGTAGCTAGATTTCCTTGCTGTACTAATTGCTTTTGTGACCCCTGTTATTGTATCCCATTATTTACTTCTTTTATTATTATTATGTGCCTAGTGGTCCCTCGAAGCCTACTGGGTACGGGTTGCTTTGGTAGCTTGTACTCATACTACACTTGCACATGTGCGAATCTGAGTATAGGTTCCCGATCATGATTACAACTAGCTGTTCATTCAAATTCCATTTACTATCAGAGGTTCAGGGTGAACTTGGCATTTGGCTTTTACCTGCTTCTCTTTGGATTTGACATTTCTATTTGATCTCCATGTATTTTAGAGACATAGTTGTATTAGATCTATTTTGGATTTCTTGTTTCTTTACCTAGTGGTTCATTTGACATTGATATTGGATTTTGGGTATTTATTTGTGCAGACTCATGGTATACCTAGAGCACATTAAGGGAGTCAAACTGATGTTGAGGGAGGAATATCGCAGCAAGAGGGATTGTTTGGTATAAATATATCGTTGCAACTAATTCATGTGCTTAGAAGATCTAGGTGTATGTTCAATAGGGTTTAACAATCCTTCAGATTGTAACCATTCATGGTTGTCAGATCTTTCCTAAGTTCAGAGCTACGCCTAGAACAAATGCTATTTATTTAAGTGGTTTTCAACCTTTAATCCTAGATAAACCTCTTTTACACCAGTTAGGATGTGAAAGAATGTGTTATGTTTATCATGGTAACTTAAGATGATTACCATTATTATTGCAGTAATCATAAGACGGGGTTTAATGCCCTGAATCTCTTAGCATAATATTAGCTACTAGTTTTAACCACAGGATTAATTCTAGTTAAACCTAGTCTTGTTCTAGTGTTTGCAATCACTGATAATAAGCTAAATCATATAGATTATGTGTACATACAATTAGTTAGATGCAACATCCACATTCATATTACAACCCTAGTGTTGTATCACCAATGGATCACATAACCCTAGAGTTGGGGTTTATCCACTCATTGATATTAATACACAAAAGTAAATGATGAATCGATAAGCATCATGCCAATCAAATAGCCTTCAAACTGATGTAGAATAATAATCAAAGATGTTAATTCCCCACAGTTGAGTTTGTGCAAGAGAATAACAAAGACAAAGTATGAACAATAACAAAGTATTGTATCTGATGTAGTATCAAAAGTTGTTCTCAAAATAACCAAACACTAGTATTTATGGGGCATGGGTACAAGTTTAATATCTGAAACTTGAAATAAGTTTTCGCTCTGCCTTTGGCAGAACTTTGGGCAAACCTCTGGTGACAGAAGGATCTCCTGATCTTCCGTCTATCTCCTTCACTATACAATGAAATCCATTTGGACGGAAGCTCATTAGACTAGTCGCCTATACTCAAACGAGTCATCTCCTTTACCATCTATCACTAGATGGAAACCACTTGGGTAAACCATCTAAGGTTGAAAGAATCATCCAATCCATCGCCTAATTTTGTCTTCTTATCCAGTGGACTTTCTATTTGATGGCAGCCTTCGGTGAATCATCTGGAGCAGAAGAAATGTCTAAAACCCCCTCAAAACTATCTTTTTTCATGCAATTTCTCCAACGTTCCAAATATCAACTTTACCCTGTAAATACTCATAAAACACATCAAATCACACAATAATTACTCAAGAACATGCATATTTTTACAGTTTTAAGTGCAATATGTGACATAAAATACCATTACTTCAATACCCACAACCTAGAACATTTATTTTTCCTCAAGCAATAATAAAACACACAAACATTAAGCACTTGAAACTGCCCTAGTACATAACTCAACTCATCACAATCAATCAGTAGGCATCATGTCACATTGGCTAACTATATTTATTCACTAACTGCACTTCTGAGTGAAACACTGAGAGACCTTTTGCAAGGATTGTGTTCCCTAAAATTTCTACATTAACTCATTCACAATTGGTCCAAGCATCTATTTTCTCTCACTATAAAAAATTATCACATACACAGAGAGATTTATTTACTATGGGACTGGGAAAGTATTATCTCACACTCATAAAGAAATCTAATTATGCATACAATAGTCATAGGCTTGCCCTTATCAACTATAACTCAGTTTTCAGCAGGTTGACCTAAATCACATCAGGACTTTGTTTGGTTTATAATGAGGGTTCGAATGATGGTGGGAAATCATTTGGGAACTTAGTGACTGAGTCATCTTATTCCTTTACCCCCCTTTGTCTCCTTCATCAATTGGCCATTTGACAATGTTTTTTCTTAGTCCCTAGCCTCACAACTTTCTTTATGTAACTTGACCTCTCCCATTTTATTTATACTCTCTATACATAGACTTATTTGTATTGACGTGTACTTCTTTTATTTTCTCTTTTCTCTCTTTTTTCTTGTGATAAAGTTTCATGGTAGCCACCCTCAACCTAAGTTCAAACTCAGGTTGCCGACACATTATTCACTACCGGATCATGGCAAAGACATAGTGTTCACCACATATTAACTCACAGTGTTTTATCCATAGGCACCCTAGACCTAGGTTACAATGCCTAATTCAAGGTACACAATATACAAAAGATAATCAAGGCCAAAACAACTACTTCTCATTTTTATCCTTCTTTTTCTAAGGGGTAAATCAATGGTTGGTTTCAGAAAGATGTAAGAAGGTTCAACTAGGAAACTCAAAATTATTTGATGAATCTTTTAAGGCTTTAGTGACTTATCAAAGAAGGCATAGGATTATTTTTTCATCAACCTACTTCCTACTTAGCTAAATTTGAACCGGGAAAGTTCTAGATATTATATACACAAAAAGATTAGACTAAATTTACTCTCCCTCATTTGCAAGTAGACAAATTATCTCAATCTAAAATCGTTAAGAAAATGGTTCAGAGAATACAAACACAATCAGTATAACTCATTTGTACAACTCAAAATGAAATATAGGTAACACTTAACAAAAGCCAATGAATCTCTTGATACTGATTTTTTTTATATATACACGGATATTAAATGTTTAATGAAATACATTAAAATATGAAATTAACTAAACATAAACGTAAACATGCCAGTTCTACAAGATAGCATGTATGAGGGAAAAGAATCTAGCAACAAAAACCCTCAGATGAATCAACAACAAAAAATATAAGGTACTACCCCCTCCCACACAAACGCATTGCATTTTCCATAATGAAAATCCCATAAAGTACAAAAAAAGAAAGGAAAAAGGGTATGTACCTTAGTAATTACACCGATTTAGGTTGCCTCCCAATAGGGCCTGAGTTAGTGTCGGGCACAACAAAATCATCTTTATTACTAAGAGTTCATCAAGGAAAACCTTCTCCAAACCATGGACAGCCATAGCCCCGTAAAATTTCTTTATACATTGTTCATTTACTTTAAACTGGATCTTCTCTTCATCCAACTTAGGGGACCAATAAGTCCTGGTAGCATTCACAGTTTTTTATAGTATTGATTTAATTTGTCTAGAAACCTCTACCTAAATACTTGTTTGTGGGTGATAGGGTGTTTCCACCTTATGCTGCTTCACCCCATACTTAGCCAATACTGTTTGCAAGGCCTTATTACAGAAGTGAGAACCTCTATCACTGATGATTTTTCATGGGATCTCAAACTTGGTAAAGATGTTCCTACTAGGAAAGCCACTACTCTTTTTCCCTCGTTGTCAGGAAAGGCTACAGCTTCAACCTACTTAGATACATAATCAACTGCTATTAGGATTTATTTCTAGACATACAAACTCACGAAAGTGCCCATGAAGCCAATTCCCCATACATTAAAAGGCTCAACTTCCATGATTGGCATCAGAGGAATTTTATGCTTACATGAGATAGATCCTTGTATTTGGCATTTCTGACATACCTTTACAAACTTATATACATCACGGTATATTGTGGGCAAAAAATAACCACGCTGTAGGATTTTCTGTGCACTCCGGGAACCACCGTGATGCCCTCCTCTATAGGATGAATGAAATACCTCAAGAATACCTCCTATTTACTTTTTTGGTACACATTTCCGTATCATCTTGTCTGCACAGAGACCAAACAAGAAAGGCTCATCCCAAAAAGTATCTTCTAGAATCATGGAGGAACTTTCTTCTTGCATACATGTTTAATCCTTCTGGCATGATGTTGCTGACCACGAAGTTGGCAAAGTCTACATACCATAAAGTCATATCTATCTTAATATCCATAACCCTTTTATTAGGGAAAGCGTCTTCAATTTATGTATCAATTATCTCTCTCTCTCGTCTACCTCTAACCTTGAAAGGTGATCAAACACTTGGTTTTAATACCTTTTACAGTCTTTTACCTTACATCAAATTCTTGTAACAGCAGCATCCAACAAATTAACCTTTGTTTAGAATCTCTTTTGTCCATGAGATATCTCAGGGTGGCATGAGCGGTATACGCTACCACTTTAGTACCGAGAAGGTAAGATCTAAATTTCTCAAAAGCGTAAACCACAACAAGTAGCTCTTGTTCAGTAACAATGAAGTTCTTTTGTGCTCCATTCAATGCTTTAGTAGTATAATAGATTAGATGGAAAATATTCTACCTTTTCTGCCCAAGAATAGCTCCAAGTGCCACATCTCTAGCATAACACATCAACTCAAAAGGCTCTGCCCAATTTCAGCTGAGCATAACCTGTACAGTGATCAAATTTTGTTTGATCCCTTCAAAGTCTTTCAAATAATCTTCATTGAACAAGAACTTTACTTCTTTCTCAAGGAGTTTAAACAGGGGGCTTGCAATTTTTGAAAGATCCTGAATAAATCTTCTGTAAAAGCATGCATGACCCAAAATCTTCTCACTCCCTAATAGAAATTGGTGGTGGTAGCTTTTCAACCACTTTTTTTTGGCTTATCCACCTCAATACTTTTTTTGAAAATTTTTTCCTAGGAAAATGCCCTCGCTTTCCATAAAATAACATTTCTCCCAATTAAAAACAAGATCCACTTTAATGCATCTTTGCAGGGCATTACCCAAATTAGTTTGGCAAACCTCAAATATGTCACCTACTATAGAGAAATCATCCATGAAGACCCTAGAGAGTCTTCCACCTTATCAGAGAAGTTAATGCACCTTTGAAAGTAGCAGGGGCATTTCACAATCCAAAGGGAATGCGTTTAAAGGTGAATGTACCATAAAGTCAGGTAGAAGTGGTTTTCTCTTGATCTTCTAATGCTATAGAAATCTGGTTATATCCAGAATACCCAACTAAAAAATAGTACCAGCCTCGACCTGCAAGGCGATATAGTACCTGATCCATAAATGCCATAGGAAAATGGAATCAAAGAGTAACAACATTCAATTTCTGATAGTCCATACAGATCCTCCATCTGGTAACAGGTCGTAGTGGGACTAACTCATTTTTTTCATTCACTTGGACTCACCCATCTATTGTTTTTAATTTGATACACAACTCTTGCATCCAACCACTTAATAATCTCCTTCTTGATGACCTTTGCATTGATTGGTTAAGTCTCCTTTGGTGTTCTCTATTGGGAACACTATTATCTTATAGCTATATAAGATGCAAGAAAATGCCTGGTGGAATACCAAAAATATCTACAATAGTCCAACCAATCTCTTTCCTGAACTTCTTCAAAATTTGTACCAGGGTTGTGACCTGCTGGTCCATCAGATGTGCAGAAATGATAACTGACAAAGTGTTGTTGGCTCCCAAAAAATACATATTATAAATGAATTAGGAGATCTTTGAGTTCCAAAATTTGGGGGTCTTCAATCAATGGTTTTGGTGGTGGAGTCGGACTATTCTATTTAAGTTACGATTTTTGGCTCATATGAATAATATCCTACTCCAATTAAGGCATTTACAGTTTCCGCATACGCTTCCATACCTTCACCATTGTAATTTATGATAACTGCTACGAAAGGCTTAATAAATAGTTTCACATCATTCTGCGGCTCCTGACTTTATCCAATTCAGCATCAATAACAGATACCACATTCATATTCCATGGCTGCTTCACAGATTTGTGTATGCTGAAGGTTACTTGTTCATTATTTAATCAAAATTTCATCTCACCACTCTCAACATCCACCAAAGCTCTTCTAGTTGCTAAACATAGCCTACCCAAAATGATGGGTACCTCGAAGTCAACATTATAGTCGGGGGATTACAAAGTTTGTCGGAAAGATAAGGTTTTTCACCTTAACAAAAACATCAAATAAAATACTTACTAGTCTCTTAATTGATCGGTCAACCATTAAGAGCCACATAGTTATTGGTTTGGGGGCTCCTAATCCTAACTGCTTGTAAATTTCCAAAGGTATTAGGTTTATACTGGCCACCAGATCACATAGTGCTCGAGAAAAATAAAATGTTCCAATAGTATATGGAATAATGAAAGCTCCTTGGTCTTCTTTCATTTGCACTAAAAATCGCGATGAAATAGCCCCACAATGATGGATATTATCTTCAGGCTCAAAATTGATTGTTCTTTGCTTGGTCACTAGACTTTCATAAATTTGACATAACTAGGAATTTTCTCAAGTGCCTCAACCAGTGAAACATTAACAGATAGTTGTTTCAACATGGTCATAAACTTCAAAAACCAGCTATCTTTAGCATTCTATTACATTCTTTTTGGGAACAAGGGTGGAGGTCAAGACATTTTAGTCACTTGCTCTGGTTTAGTCTTATCCATTTCAATCACAGGTTTCTTTCCCTCTTATGATTCATTCTTTTTCACATCACTCAGATCTACTTTTGCTGTTGCATCTTCGACTACTCTAGTCTTTTCTATAATTGTCTTTGGGTTAGCCAATGACTTGCCATTATATGTGATGATGGCCATATAGTGATCATCTTCCTTAAAACTAGACATCGAATTACTTATATTCTTATGGTTCAATGCAACTGACATCTGTCCTATATAAAAATCCAATTGCTTTATTGACGCGGAATATAAGTCAACCATCTGATCAATATTCGAGATCTGAAGCTGTCATCATAGAATTCCATATTATTCAGCACTTTTCCTAGCATTTCTTTCATCCTGGAAGTTTCTTCTTCTCTCTTTTGTTGTCCCAGAGGCACATACACTCTATTTCTATTTTTGTTGTACGTCTTTTTGTTTTTACAACTGTTAGGCTCCCTGTATCTATAGTCTTACTTGCCGTTGAAATAGTCTCTATTATAATTCCAACCTTGGGTTCCCTATTGTAACCCCCTTGATTCTGTATATACTTTGCCACTTCTTCAAAGTCCGACTCACTACCATTGTGTGGTCCCTTTTCCTTGGAAGCAATAACCTTCACTTTTCGATAGCTCCCACTTAGAAACTATTTGGACATCAAATCTATATATATCTTCAGGTGAGCCACGTCCTGATCTTTCTCATCTTTTCTTTGACGTTGTTATGCCAACATGTAGTGACCCTCATGGTAATTTATGATAAATACATGACTTTTGGCATTCTAAAGTGTTTTGGTAGTTTCCCCAAGTAATTTATGACTTACTGGGACCATTAGTTCGGATCCCTAGTGATTTGGTTGAGAAATATCTCAAATTCTTTATTTTAGAGCCTAAAACTAAGTACTCGTTGACC
>JBDJHY010658349.1:0-15269 GCA_039654485.1 Withania somnifera | reverse complement strand
GTTGATAACCCTTTTGGCAGCCCCTACCACTACAATAATCTCTGCCTGTTGATTAGGAACCTGAAAGGTTACCCTAGTGGCGATATCTATTTTCGATGCCCCCTTAGGCCATGCGATCCCAGTGCTCCATCCTACGAACATAATCAGAAAAATTAAGAAAAATTTCTTCAACACTAACATCCACTCCAAATCCCAGCGGAGGTCCAG
Source organism: Withania somnifera (assembly GCA_039654485.1). NCBI lineage: Eukaryota > Viridiplantae > Streptophyta > Magnoliopsida > Solanales > Solanaceae > Withania > Withania somnifera. Next base: position 15,062 of record JBDJHY010658349.1, on the reverse strand, counting down.
TCTCAACTCATAAGCAAAGCGACAAATTTTCTCCTCCTCAATGGCAATAACTCTCTGGCATGCCTGGATAACTCAATATATCGAGTCTCATACTTAGTGAAGGTCAAAGAACCCTGTTGCAAGTCCGTGAATTGAGCCAGTAGCAACTCTTGTGTGCTCCTAGGCACGTACTTGGCCATTAAGGACTCTTTAAACTGACTCCATGTCAATAGGGATGAACCATGTGGCCTACGACTCTGTGCATGCTACACCACTGACTGGCAGGTCCCTTAAGAAGATAAGCTATGAAACCAACCCCATGCGTGTCACGATCCAAACTCAGGTCATGATGGCACCTACTACCCACCTTTATTCAAGATAATCCCTACATCCCAGAGCAACAAAAATTGGGCAACAAAAATTCTGATCTACCAGTAAAGAATAATATAGTAAATTAGATTAAAAAAACAGTACATAAATATATACATAACCCAGGCCAAAACTTGATATCAGTTGCATATGGAGCTACAGAACAGAGTATCCAAAAGAAAATATACAACATATACAAGCTCCTACAATACAAACTAGGGTATATCCTGATGGGAAAAGAATAAGAAGACAACAACTGGAGGAAGAAACAATTATCCTATACACCAAAGCTCACCATAGTCCCCGAGCAATAACAACCTAGTTCATACGATGCCTCCTTCTATGTGACCTGCACTGGTATCGCACCATAAAAATTGTGCAGAAGTGCAGTATGAGTACCATAAACATAGGTACCTAGTAGGCATCATAGGCCAATCGAGCACACATACAACATAAGTAAGGTAAGGCAAGGAAGAGTAAAGCAGGTCATAAGAGTAAGTAAATAGGAATGGAGGCTAACTACATAGCTAAAATCGAAGTAGGTATGGTATACAACTAGGCATAATGGAGGCAAGATATATATTCTAAGAAAGTAGCTCCATGTAATTCTATCCCACATACTAATCAACCATCACATAGCCTTGAGGAATCAGATACAGGAAACATATTTGGGCTCCAACTGAATATAGATAATAAAACAATAAAGGATAATGAATAAAGATTACTAAATGGCATAAAGGAAAGTATAAAATAGATATAAAACAAAAAGTCGCCCATACAACCCCTAGGCACAAAAAGAAAGAAAACATATAAAACTACTTGACACCCCACCCTACCGGTAGGCACAAACAGATAAAACAACAACATCACCTTGGCTTCCCAATAAGCCTGGAAAGTACAAACAATGTAAAAGAGATGAGTGCAAGGGGGTGAGAATGGTACATCATAGGGAATCAGCATTCAATACAAGAGACCGCACCTTCGAACCTTTACTTTGGGACCCGAGAGACCATGCCTCAATTGCCAAGAGTTGTCTCACATTAGAGAGTCACGCCTCATAGTCAGGTATAGGCTCTCCCCTTAAAATCAGCATCAGTACTGCTCCCCTAAGAAAATTTACATTGGGACCGCCCCCTGTAGATAGCCAAGACAGTAACCATAATAGAACAAGTCCAAGCCATTTTATACTTTAAAATAGCTCTGTACCACATGTGGTCTCAAAATTATTTTACATATAAACATATAAAAACTCTTTTTAGCTTAGGCTAGTAAATCCTGTATTTTTCATTAATTAAATAGTTATCTAAAAGACCGTAGTATCGGGACATCACCGTAACGAAAAAACCACAACTCAAATTTGAATGCATGAATGCAGAATAATAATGGAATAAACAAGTCTATTGCACAAATAAGATCAGCTAGAAGCCACCAGCTAAGAGCACTCTATACTATGGGTCCTCACAATACCCCAAACATACCTCTAAAGGTCAATAGACTTCTCGAAGCAGGAAAAACGGGGCTATGCTAGCTCAGGAACTCCTATATCCTTATGTGGGGTCGTAACAAAGTAGAAAAAGTAACAATACTAGAGGAACTAGTAGGAAGAACACCAACCTAACAACCTAACCCAAAAACTAGCCTAACTCAATGAATGCACAATATAAGCCATAGTCTACGAGTCAATTTAGGCCTACCCTACCTGGGCACAATCAAGAAGTCCTCATAATGCTCTTAGAATAGCCCAAATATCTGAGAAGGCATGATTATCTAAAAATTATCAAAATATTAACCCATAGGTCCCAAGGTGAAGAATGACATCCAAATTTTCAAGTGCAATTAGGGTCAGAAATCAAGCCTAAAAATGGGTCTATGGGCCCCGTAACCTAAAAAATAAAAATAAAAATATTAAGAGATAGGCTTCAGCTCAAGGAACACGATTTGAAAATAAGCTCAGTTGGACCCCAAATAGGTCCTTGATTTCCCATGAAAAGTTTATGTAAGAAGGAGAATCATCTAAGAATTGATCACGCAGAAAAAAGACCGTCAACCGTACCAGAAAATGATAAATAATGATGATAACAGCACCTTCATTACCCCACAACAACAGCCTATCAAATCACATTGAAGTTAAGTCAAAAGGATCAAGAAAATACATTTTGAGTAAGGAAATTTGGTTTTTCATGGTGAAGGGGAAGATGGAAATATAGGATTAGTGACAGGCCTTCGTAGATGTGGCAAGGCACACGAATATAGCTTGTGGACCGGCCTAGACCCTCTTAAATGCATCCAGTTTACTGCAATCGCAGAGAATACCAGATGGTCTGGCTTGGGGGAAACCCGCCATGAACATCGATAAGGAGGGAGGAAAAAATTTGCAAACGCGGCTAATGCCCGCAAATGAAGGAAAGGAACTGGAGCTGAGTCGTCCTTAACAACTGAACAACTATTTTTCAGTAAACACAAAAACTCTAATGAGAGGATCAGAATAGAATTGTACATGGATTTTGACAAACCAAATATGCAATCTACATGGAAATGATATCCCAGACTCAACCAAATTGATGAAACGATCATACGAGGTCATTTAAGTGCAAAGGACCCCCACCCGAAATGAACCAAAAATAGTAACATTTCAACTTCCTACATGAGCCTCCAACATGAGTTTAGATAACTTAATAAGTGTGCCAATAACCCTACTAAACCAAATTCAACATTCCAGAGCTGATAGAAGTGTCAGAATTTCAGTCCCTAGTTGAACTGAACTCAAAATGGCCCAAAATCAAATAGAAAGCCTCGGTACTTGAAATAAAGGTCCTACTAGACCAGAGTCAGCATTATGAAGCTAATAGAAGTATCAAATTTTGATTTCTATGTTGTTTACTAAGAACTCACTCTCAAGATCCACTATTTAAGGTGAAGCTTATAAAATAGGAAACTGAGATAACAGGCAATGGAACTGCCAGGAAATCAAACTATCAGTCCCAAAAGGTCACGAATAACTTGGGGAAGAGAACAGAAGGTTCTAACTTAAGAAGTAGAAAGTCAAGTAAATGACCACGGGGGTCATTACAACAAACACCACTAAAAAGGAATTTCGTCCTAAAAAGTCAAGGAAAGAGTAGTACCCAAAGGCTCAAATAGATGTGGATATTGGACCTGTATATCATGCTCAGTCTCCCAGGTAGCCTTCTTGATAGGCTGATACGCCTAACAAGCCTTCACCACTAGAATCTCCCTGGACCTGAACCGCCTTATAGCTCTATCAATAATGGCCTCAAGCTCTTCAACATAGGTCAGACGGCCATCAAGATAAATAGACTCTCGACAAAGCACATGATATGGGTTAGGTATATACTAGAAAAACATGGACACTAAAAACACAATATGCATAGCTAATAACTCTGGAGGTAAGTAAAGTTTATAGGCAGCACCTCCAACTCTCTCTGTTGTCTTATACGGCCCAATGACTCTGGGGCTAATCTTATCCCACCTACCAAACCTCATAATAGCCTTTATAGGAGATACATGTAAGAAGACCAAATCACCAACACTAAACTCCAATGGCCGAAGCCTATGATCTATATAGGACTTCTTCCTACTCTGCGCTGTCTAAAGCCTATCCTGAATAACTCTTGACACTATCAACTGTATCATGAAGACAATCAGAACACTAGAGCAGGGTCCTCCTATCGCGAAACCAACCAATAGGTGATCTGTAATGCCATCAATACAAAGCCTTAAAAGGTGTCGTCTGAATGCTCGAGTGGTAAATGTTATTATATGAAAACTCTGCCAATGATAAGTCCCAATACTAATTACCTCTAAAATCAAAAAGCACAAGCCCACAACATGCCCTGAAGTACCTGAATAGTCCTCTCGGTATGCCCGTCGGTCTTTGGATAGAAATTTATACTCAAGGAAACCTCTGTACCCATCTCCCTCAACATTGTCCTCCAAAATTGGGATGCAAATTGAGTGCCCCTATCTAAAATGATGGAAAGTGGTAACCCATGGATTCTAACCACTCTTGAATATACAACTCCGCTAATTCTCTCAGAACCCCAAGAGGTGTCTATTGGTCGAAAATGCGCTGACCTTTTTAATGGATCCATAATGACCTAAATACAATCACAACCTCTAGAAGTGCTAGGAAGGCCATAAACAAAATCCATAGATCAAGAGTAGGTAGTCTCTGCATCTTACCACCAGTTCTCGGTGCTTAAACTTCACCTGCTGACAGTTCAGGAACCAAGACAAAAAAGTTATTATATATTTCTTTATTCCCTGCCACCAGTAATATTGACCTAAGTCACGATATGTCCTAGCAGTTCGTAGGAAAATAGAATATCTAGAGCAATGGGCCTCAGGAAATTGAGTCTGAATCAAACCACCAGCCCGAGGATCAATAAGGCTACCATGGACCCATAACACACCATTTGAGTCTATTTATCTCAACTGAAATCATTGGGCATCCGCATATTGGCACTATCAAATTTGATCAAAAAAAAACATAGCCTCAACATGTGCAACAACCCTCCATGGAGATGAAATATCCAATATAATAAACCTATTGGACAAGGACCATATGTCCCAATCCAGTAGTTTCTAATGAAACTAATATAGAACTTACGCTACCCATATTGATCTCCTTTTGACTCAAGGCATCTGCAACCATATTAGCCCTGTCTGAGTGATATAGAATACTCAGGTCATAGTCCTTCAAGAGCTCAACCCATATCTTTTGTCTCAAGTTAAGCTCCTGATGACTTAAATTATACTACAAACTGTGGTGATTAGTGTGCATCTCACAGTGGACAACATATAAGGGGTGCCTCCAAATCTTAAGCATGAAAACTACCCCCACCAACTCCAAGTCATGGGTGGGTAGTTGAGCTCACGATCCTTCAGTTTCCTTGAAGGATAAGAAATAATACGACCCTACTACATCAGAACAGAACCCAAACCACAATAAAAAATGTTAGAAAACACTATATAGGGCTCAAACTCAATTGACAAGGAAAGTATTGAGGCAACAGTTAGCAACTCCTTAAGTCTTAGAAAGATAAACTCACACTCAGTTGACCACTGGAAGGGAATGTCCTTCCATTTCAATCTATTCATAGGAAATGAAATGGATGAATAACCCTAAATAAATGGCCAATAATGCCCAGCTAACCTAAGAAAACTGCAAATCTACTTAAGAGTAGTAGGTCAAGGCCAATCACAAACCACGTCTACCTTAGCCAGATCAATACAAATACGGCACCAGACACCACATGACCCAACAAAGCTATAGAGTCCAACCAAAATTCAGACTTAAGAACTTTGCGTAAAGCCATTCAGTCCTCAAAGTCTGAAGCATTATTCTGAAGTGCCCCTCGTGCTCCTCTTGAATCCGCGAGTATACCAATATGTAATCAATGAAAACTATCATAGAAGAGTCTAAATAGGGCCTGAACACTCAAGTCATCAAATCCATGAAGGTTTCAGGGGCATTAGTCAGCCCAAATGACATCACTGGAAACTCATAAAAATACCTCATTCGAAAAGCTTTCTTCAGGATATCCTCGACCCGAATCCTCAACTGATGGTAACTAGACCTCAACTCAATCTTATAAATCACGGTGACACCCTATAACTAGTTGAACAGATCACCAATAAATGACAGGGGATACATTTTCATAATAGTCACCTTGTTCAGCTGCCTATAGTCAATAGACATTTGCATACATCTATCCTTCTTCTTTAAAAAAAAAAAAGAAGGGCACCCCAAGGCAATACACAAGGATGGATAAAGCCTCTACCAAGAATATCCTATAACTGAACACTCAAATAATGAAGCTCTACTAAAGTCATATAGTATAGATTAATAGAAATGGGCTTAGTGCTCGGATTGACCTTTACAGCAAGCTAAATGTCCCTCTCATGTGAGAGGCCAGGTAAATTAGTAGGAAACACATCCAGAAACTTATAAAATATAGGCATAGACTCAATAGAGGGACTATCACTAATGTCTCTACCATAGGCTAAATATGCTAAAAACCCTTATAAATAAGCCTAAGGGCCTCAAGGAAAGATATAACCCAAATCGAAGAGTGCCTAGTAGGCCGCCGCCACACCACTATAGGCATACCAGGCATGGATAACGTCACAGTCTTGGCCTAACAATCCAACTCACAATGAGGGGATAACCATTCCATACCCAGAATTACATCAAATTCCAATATATCTAGCTCAATCAAGTCTTCTTGGGTGTCGCAAACCCTGGATGTCACAACACAGGATAAATATACATGATCCACCGCTAGGGCCTCACCTATGGGGGTAAATACTCAATGCTACAAATAATGGCTGACTAGGTCCACTCAATCAAGCAGCAAAATACATAGAAGCATATGATAAAGTAGAGTCAGGGTCAAATAAATCTAAGGCAGAATGCTCATAAAAAAATAACATACAAGTCAAAATAGCATCTAAAGCCTCCCCGTCAACCCTATTTGGAATGGCATAGAGCTGATGGCAACCCCTCTTATTGCTCACCTCCTCTACCCCTAGCTCCACAAGCTGCTGGATGACCACCTCTAGCTGATGGCACTATCTGTAATTGTTTGACAGGAAAGACTACTATTTGAGTGGCCCTGTGCTGAAGGAAATCCCTAGCAAAGTGACCCCTATCATCAAAATCAAGGAAACCTTCAGTTTGTCAATCTCTAGAAGCTTTCGGAAAATATCTAGCATAATGCCCAATCTCACCATCCTCGTAACAACCACCTCTAGCTCTAGATCGGCTACTAGAACCCTCACTCTGAACCTGAGAACGTAAAATTGGACCCCTAGCAGGCTGACTACCTTTTCCCATATCAGAAGTCTAAAGTGAAGCATGGTACTATCGGTAGATTGACCCTAGAAATAGCCTTGCTAGAGGCCCCTACCACTACTGTATTCATTACCGAAAGTCCAGGAACCCGAAAAGCCACCCTAGAGGTATTTTCTATTATCTTTTTCCCCTTGGTCCAAGTGATCCATGTGTTATATCCTACGAGTATGATCATCGAGATCCATAAAAGGATTCTTCAGCACTAACAACCACACCACGAATCTACGTAGGCCAAATATTAACCCATATGCAAAGTAGAGGATCTGATCATTCTCAGTGGATAGTGCCTCCCTAGCATGTCTGGATAACTCAATATATCGGGCGTCATACTCAGTGTTGGTCATGGAACCCTGCTGCATGTCTGCAAACTGATCCTATAGCAACTCTTGTGTGCTCCTAGGCATGTACTTAGCCATGAAGGCCTCTCTGAACTGAATCCATGCAACGGGAACAAACCAGGTGGCATGCAGTCTCCGTGTACCCTCTACCATAAATGGCGGGTCTCTCAAGTAGGTAGGTAGGTAGGTAGAGAAATCTACCCTATGTGTCTCTAATATATCCAAGGTCTGCAACCTCTGCTCATGGGCCATAATAAACTAGTGGAGGCATTGTCCCACTACCCATGAGAATTTGGATAGTGGAATCTGGAGGAAGTGGTCCATTATCTTCCTCATCTTGGAAGTTGGAATAGTCAAAGTTGGCATCAAGGTAGATGCAACAATGGCATGTACTAGTGACATAGAATGTACGGGTGGTGCTACTAGAGTTATAGATATTAGTAGAGGCAGTACACCCTGTGACGCTTCCTAAGATAAAGTCAGTGGTGCCTTGGTCGGTACCCCACAGAACATCTACAGTGTCTTTCATAACATGTCTTTGATAGTGGTATGTGGTGGCTATGTAAACTGCAACAGAGGTGCAGGAATAGTCTGCGACTATACAGGGTGTTCTACCATAATTGTAGTTGGATGAGTAAAAGCTGGAAGACTACCAGCAAGTTGAGTATCTCCTGCGACCCTCATGATCCTCAGGTGGGGCTTCGTAACATAGTGGGGGAGGGTCCCTATCCACAGACGAAGCTCGAGTATGTACCATTTATGAAAGAATGAAGCCAAAGTGAATCTTTTCTAGAAATGATACCAATACCAACGCATGATAAGAAACAAAAGATAAAATCTTTCCTTAGGTACCCTATATCCTCCCAAAAATTCGATATGGACGTCTACATACCAATCCGCAAAACTCTACTAGGTACTTGATCCAATGCCAAAGAGACTACCGAACTTAAGCTATGATACCACTATGTGACGACCCAAACTCTGGTCATGATGGTGCCTACAACTCTCCTGTAGGCAAGCCTATTCCTACATACCAGAGCAATAAGGAATGGCCTATAACAACTTTGATCCACTAGCAAGAATAAAATAGTAAATAAGATCAATAATTGGACATACATATATATAACTCAGCCCAAAACCTGGTGTCAATGGCATATGTATCTACACAAAAGAGTATTCAAAAAAATATACAACATATGTAAGCTCCTATAATACAAACTAGGGAATAGACTGCTGGGAAAAAACATAAGCAGAAAACAATTAAAGGAAGACATAATTATTCTGTACGCCAAAGCAAACTGTAGTCTCCAAGAAATAACAACCTAGTCCGCAAGATAAAGCCTCTTGCGATAACCCACACCAATATCTACACCACAAAAATAGTGCAAAAGTGCAGTATAAGTACCATATACATAGGAACCCAGTTGGCATCATAAGCCAAGCAAGCAAAATAAAGCATAAGTAAGGTAAGGAGAGGAAGAGTAAAGTATGTCATAAGAGTAAGTAAATAGGAATGGATCCTAACTATATAGGTAAAATCAAAGTATGTATATACATTTAGGCACAGTAGAGGCAAGATACATAATCTCAAGTAGGTCTATGTACTTCTATCCCACATAATAACCAACCATCATATATCCCCGAGGAGTCAAATACCGAAAATATACCTGGGCACCAGATGAGTATAGGTAATAACACGGCAAAGGAAAACGAATAAAAACAACTAAAAGGGATAAAGGAAACTGCAAAATATATATAACCCAAAAGGCCTTCCATACAATCCCTGGGTACAAACATAAAGAAAACATACAAAATCTACCTAATGCCCCACTCCCAGATAGGCACAAATGAAGAAACAAAGAGCTTATCGTGGATTTCCCTAGAAGCCCACAAACAACACGAAAGATATGAGTAGAAAGGGGTAATAATAGTAAATTATTAGGCATAAACACTCAACACAGGAGGTTGCACCTTCGAACCTTTACTTTGGGACTCGTACTTGAGACCGCTCCTTAATAGACAAGAGTTGGCTTATGTTAGTGACTAGCACCTTATAATCAGGTACCAGCTCACGCCTCCCAATTAGCACCAAAAATGTGCCCCTAAGAATGATCATAACAGGATTGTGCCCCTTATATATCCAAGACAGAAGTTACGACAGTGAAAACCAAGCTAGTTTAAACTAGAAAATAGCTTTGTACCACACGTGGTCCGGAATAAATTTACATATAGACATAGGAAAGCTCTTTTTATTTTAGGCTATTAAATCCTCCATTTTTATTTAATTAAGTAGCTATATAGAAGACCATGGTACCGAGACCGCACCCGTATCCAAAAAACAACAACATAAGTCTGAATGTATGAATATAACATAACAAAGGAAAAAAACAAGTCTATAGCACAACTAGGATCAGAGAAGCCACAAACTAAGAGCACTCTACACTTTAGGTCCTCACAATACCCTAACCCCACCTTAAATGTCCATAGATTGTCTTCCATAGGAGAAAAGAGACTACACTAGCTCGGTAACTCTTCTATCCCTACACAGAGTCGCAGCGAAATAAAAAAAGTAATAATAAAAGGGGAAGAAGTGGGAAGAACACCAACATAACAACCTAACCCAAAAAGTAGCTTACCATAATAAATACACAATATAATCCCCATTCTAGGAGTCAAAGTAAGCCTAGCCTATGCGGTCACTGGTGAGAAATCCTCGTAATGCATGCAGAAATAGCATGAAGCTATGGGAAGCCCAGAATCAGCTCAAAACTATCAAAATAGTGATCCAAAGATCAAAAAGGAAAGAACAATAACCATATTGCCTAGTGCAATTTGGGCCAAAAATTAGGCCAAAAACCAGGCTCGTAGGACCCACAGCCTAAAAATAAAACTATAATACCAGAATATAGGCTTCATCTCAAGGTAAACGTGGTTCAAAACCGATCTCAACAAGACCCCAAATAGTTACTCAATCAGCCAAGAAAAATTTTTGTAAGAAGATAATTATTTAAGAATTGATCATGCAGAAGAAGGACCGAAAAATGATAAGTAATGATCACAATAGCACCTCCAGAAACCTATACCTTAAATTTAGCTCAATCAGATCAAGAAAATATATTTTGAGAAGAGGAAATTTGATTTTTCATGGTGAACGAGAAGCTGAAGACTGTTATATATAGACCTGTTGAAAGGCCTTTGCAAATGCATCCAAGCACCGTGAACACAGCCTGTGGACCAGCCAAGAACCTAGAAAACATGTCTGGTTCATTGCAATCATAGAGAACACTGGCTGGTACGGCTCGGGGGAAAACCCTCTGGAAATGCTGCGAGGAGACCGCGAATGCTGAGAACAAGAGAGGAAGACCTCTGCCAACACAGCCAAGTCGCACGAACGTAGAGAAGGAACTAGACATGATTCCTTGATAGATAAATAGTTGTTTTTAACAAACTCAAAACTCCAACGACGATCTTGAAATAGAATTGCATATGGATTTTGACAAAACAAATATGCAAATTGCATGGAGATGATATTCCTGACTCAACAGAATCGACAAAACAGTCATATGATTTTGTTTAAGAAGAAAAGACCCCCATCCCAAACTGAACCAAAATTAGCAACATTTCAACTCCCGACACGAGCCTCCACAATGAGTCCAGACACCTAGAGAAGCATGCCAATAACCTTACCAGCCTAAATTTGATACTTCAGAGCTGATGGAAGCATCAAAATTCTGATCCAGTGCTCTGATCACCAAAATCTATCTGAGGCTCCAAATTGAACTCCGATTGAACTAAATTTCCTTAAAACAACCCAAACTAAAAAAGAAAATGTGGTCTTGAACTAAAGATCCATCTAACCTAAAGTCGGGATTTTGGAGCTAACAAAATTGAATCTCAGCTCTTTTACTAAGAATTCACTCTCAAGTTCCACTATTTCTAGGTTAAGTCTTTAAAATACGGAAATAGGAAACTAAGATAATAGAAAACAAAACTACCTGGGAACAAAACTACTGATCCCATCAAGTCACCAATGATTTTTGGCAGCTAACTTGTAAAGGACCAAAACTATGGGGCATATACCGTTCAAGTTAGCAATAGGGCATAGAAGGCTCTAAACTTAGAAAAAAAACAGAAAGACAAGTAAATGACAAGGGGTCATTACAACACATATCTAATCAGTCAAGGGTCCTCAACCGCTCCTCATATATAGCCATAAACTCATGGGGGTCCTGCCTCACTTCTCTTGAAACTTAGATGGTACTATCCAGAGGAAGTAGTCCAATATCTTTCTCACCTTAGAGGCTGGAATAGATAGAGTTGGTATCGTGCAGCTGCAGGGGCTTTCTGCATTGGTGACAAATACTGAATTGATGGTGCTGCTAGAGTTATAGATACTGGGGAGGTGGAGCACCCTGGGATAAATTCTATGGTACCTCTTTCGGTATCCAACCGAACATCTGCAGTATCTGCCACAACATGTATCTGATAGCATCAAAGGTGGTTGTGTAAACTGCAGTAGAGGCTAGTTGATATATGTGATTAGAGGATCATTTATTTTCTTTGATGGACTATTTTTATTGTGAATTAAATTTAGTGCCACTCTCTATGATTGCATTGATATGTGCCTATGCATTGATAGTTCTGCATGGAAACTGAGTTGTGGCGGTGATTTGGGATATGGGGATCTGAGGTTTCTGCCAGACACAAATGGTTGAGGTAGTTTGGATATTGGAACCTAAGGTCTTTACCAGGTATTGTTTGGAACCTGAGGTTTCTACCAGGTACTGATATGATGCATTAAGGTTTCTACTATGTATGCATTAGGATAAATAGCCTATATATCCCCCATGGGCTATGATTTATAAGATGCGCCAAGGTTTCTTCCGGGCATGGCTTAGCTAGCCACCGTGGGACCTGTCTGTGGCTGTATATCATCAGTGGTTTTATATTATGATTATATCCATATTATATTATATTGCATTGCATTGTCCATGCTTTGATTTATATGCATGTCTATGTGGTATTGTGAGACTTGATCTATTATACCGACTTGGTGTTTCCTTTTCAGGACTTGGTGTTATTTGGTAAGGTTATTTATTATAAGTGTGATTACTATCATTCGACTTTGATTCTTATTTCATTTGTATTCTAGTAATTTTGGTTAGGTTGTTTTGTATAGTTGTCTACGAATTGTAGTTTTAGAGGATGGTTGGATGTTAGGAGTTTCGTCATTGCTTTTTATTTATATCAATCAAGGAAGTTGTTGTGTATTGTGGTTATGTACTCACTCCTTGTATTTTTGAATTTTTGTGCAAGTACCATGTCCAGGACCTCGTGATCATCTTCCTATCTTCAGTCTCGGAGAATTCCAAGTACTTCTGAGGTAGTTGACTATCTCATTAGCAGTTGACGAAGATTTCTCTTATCTTTTGATTTTTACTTACTAAAGACCTTGTTAAGACTATAAATTATGGTATAAATTTTGTAGTGACTTGTATACAGTGTCAACCTGTTTTGAGGGTTTTATATATATACAATTTCTACATTAGCAGTTCTATGATGTTATTTCCTTCTGCATTGTTATTCTTCTTGTGTTATCATTGATAGTCTTGACTGGCCTATAATGGTGTTATCACGATCGTTCTTCAGGTCGTGACAATTTATGCCTCGTGTTTCTTTACCTAGTGTTCTTGTGAGCTTGTTGGGATTATTATTGAAGTGTGATTTTTGTGGGTTGATAGTCGGACGAAGAAGTGTTGGTTGGTATTTTTACCTTTGATTTCAGATCCATTTCTCATTAAATTCCATGTTTAAATTCTTTAATTTTCCCTTTGATTACATAATTTTTATTAGCCAATTGAGGACCTATTTGGGGTCCGTTTGAGCTTAAATTTGAATGACTTGTGTAAGGCCTATCTCTCGATAATTTTACTTTTATTTTCGAGTTAGTTCAAAATACGATCTGAGCTTTCATATAGAAAGGGTCTTTTTCTTCATATTTTGACTTGTACTTTGTGAATTTGATAGTTTCATACTCCCTCGGGCTATAATGTGAAGTTTGGGCTTTTGGCTTCACCCTAGGATGTCTTCACCGATCTCTAGGTAGGTTACAACTTCTCTTCTCTTACACTGTGCATGTATGTGATATTTGTAATGTGACTAACTAGTATATGGGGTCAGGAATTGGGATTAGTATTCCCTACTTATGTTACTTCTCTTTATTGCTTTGTTATGCTTTTCAAACTTTGTAATTGAATGGTATCGTCGTGTGGGTAATTTTGTAAGCTATTGAAATTGAACCTTTAATGTCCTCTCTTCTATCTCCCTTAGATGACTTGTTATTTGGATGAAATCTTCTTGATTCCCCTGTTGAGCATGTAGTTGGGCCCTGGACCCTAAATGAAGCCGTTATGGATATAATTCTTGGTGTATGGGTCCTCCTAAATAACGTTACTTGCTAAATAACTTATATGGCTATCTTGATCTGTCCTTGACCATGAGTAGCATATCCTAGACCTGTTAAGGTTAATTTTGAATTGTTTATTAATTTTGAGCTGTCTTAGCACCCTTTGTATACCTTCATTGAGATTTTGGACCATAGACCCATGTTGGGTACTTTTCGGGCAATTGTTCTAGTGAGATCATATTTGCTAGTGTCCTGCGGAGAATCTAAATTGTGTTGAAATATTTTAAGAGTTATAATCTTGTGTTGCGAGCATGCATTGGTTACCTAGAAAGAAGTAAATACTAGACATTGAAATAAACGGCTTAATAATATTGTAATAAATCGGGTTTTATCATACTAACACTTGGAAGAAATTTCTAGTTATGTGTAACTTTCCAAGAACACTCTATGGTATAGAGCTATTTTCTTAAGATATAACCGGAATCAGCTTAAAAATAGGAAAATGATATTTATACTACACTTATACTTTCCACGACAGCCGAGTAGTATGAGCTATTTTTTCACATGACTAAACATTAATTTCTTAACTGTCATGATGATACTGAAATTGCTTATGCGATGATACATTGAATTTTCAACTGAGATAGTATATACGAGCTAAGCTTGGGATTTGACATCTTTGCCTTGACAATTTTATGGCTAAAATGATTATGCATGTGAGAACTATTCCCTTAATGGATTCTACCGTCTTGGGTTGTTATGTGAGGCCTGAGGGAGGGGTATATGGGTAAAATGTGAGAACAATTTAATGGCCAAAATAATTAATCTCAATATTTCTACCATCCACCTTTAGTTCATTTTCTTTCTGCTCAACATGTATAAGTTTTCAAACTGTTTATTCTAAAAGTTCTCTTACCTTAATCTCAACTCAATATTTAACCAAAGAAAAAATCTAGTCAGATGATGAGCAAGAGAGAAGCAGGAGACAGCAACACCAGGAGGCAAGTGTGTTGGAGAATTTTAGAGTACGCAACACACTAGAAGGGGGGGTTGAATAGTGTGTGGGAATTTAGAAACTTTTTGCGGAATTTGT
>JBDJHY010658239.1:0-15588 GCA_039654485.1 Withania somnifera | reverse complement strand
TTTTATAACATTTTGCTTTCCTTAGCTCTTCTTGGGGACACCCCTCCTTTTTGCTTCTCGGGGAAGGGGTGGGGGGTGGGGGAGGGGAGCTGAGTTTGCCAGTTATCCGTGTTCTCTTCCTAATGTTTTTAACTTCTCTTAACTGATTCACACTGTATTTGAGCCTTTGTTTTGAATACAGCAGATTGTCACAACAATTTCCTTCTGAGCTGGAGCAAGATGAACCTGGTCTTTATTTGCAGCAGACTAGTTCTAGCAATTTAGCTACTGGGTTTTCTGGTATTATTACTTTTCATTCTTTGTATCATATTTCCTTACAGAAAGAGTATTATGTTCACTTTACATGATCTTAAGTTCCAGGAGCACTTCCACATGGAGGACATATGTCGAGTGTGGAAAATGGATCTACTCTGGGCAAACAATCAGCCAGTGGTTCTGCCATTAATTCCTATTTGGATAATGCATTTGACTGTGGAATGTCATTCAGTGTTCCTAACAGCTTATTAAGGTTGGAGTCTAAGGGAAGCAACCAAGCCAATGTTGGTGAAACAGGACATCTGCAGAGCCAAATCAATTTCGACTTTAGGGGCACATCAGGTCTCGATCCTCATTCACTGCCTGAGTATCATGATGGTTTATCTAATGGAGCTTCCTCCATTTCTCCGGGTGGCATTTCTGCAACTATGAATATCAGGCCACTTGAAGCAATTGAGAATCGAATGTTCTCCAGAGTTGGCCCTAATGGGCCATCGGTTGAACTAAATGAAGGTAAGAAGTTTCTTATCACAGGTATTCATTCTGTGCAAGGATAAATATCATTCTGACGGGAATAGTGATGTAATCCTTAAAGAGATGGAAGAGGAAAGAAGAGTGAGGCTGTTGAAATTTGCTTCTATCCTAGCCAGTTCTCTGATATGCTTCTTTTTCATTTTAATGAGGGCCTGCAGTTTCTAACGGAACTGAGAGTGCCACTATGCCTGTAAGGGTACAGGTTCAGAGGCCAAGTAAATAAAAACCAAGTGTCCCAAATTTCCTAATTTACTGATCTTCTATGTTTGCTATTTCTGCTCATTTCAGCTTTTACTCCAAATGGAAATGTGAATTGTCCTTCTCCTGGGCACCAGTACATGTGGAGTAATTCACATCAACCTCAGCGTCAAGGCATGATGTGGCCAAACTCACCAACATTTGTAGGCGGGGTCTGTGCTACTCGCCCTCAACAACTGCATGCTGTTCCAAGGGCTCCGTCTCATATGCTGAATGGACTTGTACCGATGAACAACCATCATGTGGGTTCAGCACCTTCTGTTAATCCATCCCTCTCTCTCTGGGACAGAAGACATGCATATGCAGGAGAATCTCCTGATGCATCTGGTTTTCACCCAGGTTCTCTAGGCAGTATGAAGATATCTGGAAATTCACCGCATCCTCTGGAGTTTATTCCTCATAACGTTTTCTCGCGCACTGGTGGCAATTGTATAGACTTGCCAATGTCTTCCAGTAATGTCGGATTGCTTTCCCATCAGCAGAGAAGTTTAATGTTTCCTGGTAGAGGGCAAATAATTTCTATGATCAATTCATTTGATTCTCCAAGTGAGAGGATGCGGAGCCGTAGGAATGAAGGCAATTCAAGTCAGACTGACAACAAGAAGCAGTTTGAACTGGATATTGAACGAATTGCACGAGGGGACGATAGAAGGACGACCCTAATGATAAAGAACATTCCTAACAAGTACGTCACTGCTATATTAGTAGTTAATATTTTGTTTTATACCTGAAACCCGTATATTTGCTGATATGGAAACACAGTGGTTATGTTGATGTGGAGGTTGCTCCAAGAAAAAATGAAGAAGCTGTTTGATGTTGAGTGATTACTAATCCATTAAGCTTCTTTATTTTTTGAAATGTTTTTTGTTGGGTTCTCTTGAAACCTAACCTGACTTCTTGGCTCATCTGGCATATGTGTAGGTAAAATTACACAAGTCTGTACAAATAGATAGTAACAGGTGTCTCCCACCTTAAACTGTTATCACGTAGTAGCATGGTGATTGCTATTACATATCAGGCCTTCCCATTTTAAAGCTTTTCCTCTCCCCTATCTTGCTTAAGTGCCTGTTTGGATTGGTTTTTTGGCTTATTTTTAGCATTTTAAGCCAAAAGTCAAAAGTTAGGATTCCTAACTTATGAGTTATGACTTTTGGCTTATTTTTAGTATTTTAGTGAAAAACCAAGTGCTTATGCATTTTTAAAATTTACCTAAACACTTCAAAAGTGCTTCAAAACACTTAAAATAAGCCAATCCAAACAAGGCCTTGATGCCTTGAAATATTTCTGAAATTTTCTCAGATGTGACCTAGTTATAACTTATCAAACAGATTTTTCTACTTTTTTTTCGTAGATCATTGATGCTAACACCAATGCATCTGCTCAACATACCGTAGGTCGTATATATTTTGGTTGCAAAATACAAAATTTTGATGTTTGTATACCAGCATGGTTGAATAAAATGACATTAAGGCCTCAAATCATATTCAGTTTTCATCTTTTGAGAATAGAGATCATCCATCTGTTTTCACAGCGACAAACTTCTTCAGCTATTGGATAAATATTTTCTGCATTCTCTGTGTTTTCAAAATTTGCAATAGTGTGCATGTTTTAACTTCTCCTGGGGGACTTTTAGGTATACTTCAAAAATGCTTTTGGCTGCAATTGATGAACGTCATAGAGGAACGTATGATTTTATCTATTTACCAATTGATTTCAAGGTCAGTGTTTTTCCCATGGTGAAAGCTTTCTTTTGTTCTGGATCTTGTTTCTACACTCTGTTTAACTTCGGTTCATTTTGTTGCAGAACAAATGCAATGTAGGTTATGCATTTATCAACATGACTGATCCTTCTCTTATTGTTCCATTTTATCATGTATGTGGTTACTTGCACCCTAAGCAAATTGTTCTATTCAACTTAGTGGTTACTTCCTATCGCTGTTGCTTCTTTTACGATAAAACATGAGAATATTTGGCAGGCATTTAATGGGAAAAAATGGGAAAAATTCAATAGTGAGAAGGTGGCGTCACTTGCATATGCTCGCATTCAGGGAAAAGCTGCACTCATTGCTCATTTCCAGAATTCTAGCCTCATGAATGAAGATAAGCGGTGTCGGCCAATCCTCTTCCATACTGATGGCCCTAATGCTGGTGATCAGGTATGAGCACAAATCTATTGCTAGTGGTCTTTGCTTTTATAGTTCCATCTGTATCTGGGGACTTGGCTCATGATTAAGCTTTTGCCAATTTATGGTTGGAGCATCAGCTTGATATTGCTTGAGTGCTTGGTTTCAATTTGAAATAATGTGATCTGTGTCTGAGGAAAATTAGAAGGGGCGGGAGGTCTCATTTTCCTGATATTGCAGGTGCCCTTTCCCATGGGAGTAAACATCAGGCCAAGAACCAGCAAAAGTCGGGCTGGCACCTGCGAAGAAAGCTACCAAGAGAGCCAGACAAGTTTGTCAAACGGCAAAGATTTCATAATTGAAGAGTCATCTTCAGGTTCTGTCAAGGAATCAAATTGAGCAAGCTGCTGCAATTTTGTTGGTACTAACCTAATAGGATTTTGAGATTGGAAAGAATCCACCCAATTTTTATTGATGTACATTAGGGTGGACAGAAAAAGAAGAAAATACTTTTATTTTCCTGTATTTTGGGACGGACTCCTAAAATAGTCATGAAAATTGTGCATTACCCGTTTGCCTACGGGTTATCGTATACTGAGGCATCTCAGTAGAGCTTCAAAATTTTGGAAGATTGAGAGGCTACTAATTCATGGTAAACACACATACGAGTTTCCATGTATGATAAAACATATGCGGCATAATGGAGGGTTCTGTTGTTTCTCTTTCTCCTGGCAATTTCACTTTTTTTTTTTTTTTGATCTTGTTGGAAGCATCCCAAGTAGTGAGAATATTATTAAGAGTTTTTTTCTTATGACGAAAGAATTGATATTTTTTACCATTCCTTCCAAGTTGTAAGAATGTTTACTACGGCTGACGCCCAGTTGCCCATGCTTTATACATTTGGACCATAACTATGATTATGTTGTTATACAAAGAAATGTTTTTTATTTTATCAAATGTAACAAAGTTTTATAGAACACTTTATTTGAACGAAAAGGTGCAACACGTTCGCAACCCTCTTCTCCTTCGGAGTATCCATTCTTCTTTTTCTGTCTCTTTTCCTTCTTTCTTTTCGTTACAAATTCTCTATATGATGCTCTTATTTAATGTGATAAGAAGGTGCCACCAAAATTTAAAAGCAAGTTCTACTGAGTGGTGAGTCAGATCAACTTTGTTGTATGGGTTAGAGTGTTGGTCAGTTAAGAATGTACATATTTAGAAGATGAAGTTGTAGAAATGAGGATGTTGAGATCGACTGTGGGCATACTAGGAGAGATAAGATAAAAAATAAGGATATCCAGGGTAAGTTGGAAGTAGCTTGGTGGAGGACAAGATGCAGGAAGCAAGACTGAAATGGTTTAGGTGTGTGAAAAGAAGCATGGATACCTCAATGCGGAGATGTGAGAGATTTGATGCAAGCCCAATTGCCTCAAGACCTTTTACGAGAAGCCAAGCATGGGATCTACAAACTAGCCAAGGTATTATCATGAAGATGTACGTCCTTGGACACACCTTGATGCCATCTAAAGGGTTTCATTTATTGATGGTTGATCTAGAGGTCGTAGGAGGAACAAAGGAGGGGAATGAATATGTGCCATCGCAAACAGGGGACCACATATAGAGAGTGCGAATCACAAACAGAGCTTGGGCATAACATATTTGGATAGAAACAAAGCCTAGCAATTAAGCTACTTTTGCGAGATGGAGTTTTACGAGCTTGATGGATATCATATTTTTAGGGCCATTTATGTAATAATGGCCCAAGAATACAAATAGTTAACTTAGGCTTTTCATTTCTTAGTTTTTGATGATTATTAAGCATTACTCTTGTTTTAGTATTGAGAGCTTGGTTAAGCTTTGTAGTTGAACTTTGTTTAGAAATGAGGGTTGTAAGGTGAATTGATGTCCATTGAGGTCTTTGTAAGGGGTTGGTGCTCTAGTTTAGATTTATACGATTGAGGTCTTAGGGTTTAGTATACCATTTGGTTGCTCTCGATTTTTCGCTTTTGTGTCAATGTGTCAATCTTTTCTTTCCTTGTCTTTAATTTCGTCTTTTCTTTTCTTGTATCGATATTGTATCGAATTGGTGTCATCACTGAGTATATAGATTTATTCCTATAAATCTAGGCTTGGGATTTTCATAAATAAATAAAAAAATTCCTATAAATTCCAAAATCTGTTTTGATTTATTCTTTATTTGTTGTTTAAGTGCTAAAAGTACATTCTTTAGTGTTTAAAGTCTAAATCTCAAGTTACAAATCTTATGGGATGATTTGAGAATTTCACCATTGTTGACTAGAAAAGTTTGAAGTGGGTCTAGAAGAATTTGTTCTTGCTTGAGGCTAAAAAGTACTTTGTTCGCTATATCTGTAACTTTGGGCTATTTCGAGTTTGTTAAAAGTTGAAAATTTGAAATATTTAAGGTGCTCTTGAGGATCTTCAAATATTTTTGTTGAAGAAGAAGGAAGAAGGTACATTTGATCCAAAATCCTTGGTTCAAGTTTGAGAAAAAGTGTTTTTGGTCTCATAAAAGGTAAATAATACAAAGTCAAGTGGGTCCAAAAAAAAAAAAAATCCAAGTATGCAGCAAAATTTTAAAATAAAAAAAATTAGGGAGCGTTTTGCTAGCTCCATCGAGATCTCAAATCCATTTTGCGGTTAGCAAAATTGTCTTGAAATAACATTCTTGGTTGGTCATTTACAGTCCAATTTTGCTATTCTTTGTGACATCGCAAAAATATTTTTGTTGTTCGAAGAACTGGCTTGAGATCACATAACTGGCCAATTAAGGTGTCAACTCTTTTGGTATATTTTGCGATGGGATGATCTTTTTGCGCTTTCTAGGTCCAGGAGCCACTTTTGTAATCTTAGAGGTAGAAAAGAAGTATATAAATTTTAAAATTTTATTATTTCATATTGATACGATGGGTTCTTTGGGTTATTTATAGCACGTTTCAAATGATCACCCAAATTGACCTCAAATTTTCAATTTTGCTCATCTTTTTGTGTTTCCAAAACTAGTGAACATTTAGTACTTAGCCCATACTTGTGATTACTAGTTCTTAAGTCCCTCTTTCTTTCTGTGGCTTTTTTGTGCTTTTCTCTTTTTAACTTCGTAGCTAGCTCCATGATTTAAGTCAATTAGTTTAATTGATTCGTCTGTCTTTCATTGAACCAAGATCCATTTCGGTCAAGATTAGAAGTTGACACTTTGCATACCTCTAAATTTAAGCAAGGTTCAACATTAGCCAGACCAATTTTGAGGTAATTAGATTGTGCAAATATGAGTAATTGTGAGGATTTGATTTACTAACTCTAATGTTGTTGTTGTTTCATAGTGACTTTTGAAACAAGTCTCATAATGAAAAGAGATGAATCCTAAGGTCCTTTGGGAAAAGTTACAATGGACTTTCTAATAGAAGTGCTTGTTGGCATAAACCATAGATTGGTTCGGAAGATAGGAGAAATCAAGCCTTGATGGTAGGATGAGTCAAGTGGAAGGGAATCTTAGTTTGTTAACTCATTCTTCTCTAACTATTGGCCAAACTTTTTCAAGTGGTCAACCTTGAAACAATTCTTTTACTATTTCTTAGAAAGTGGCTCACAGAATGTGTAAATCGACACTACAAAGAGAAAATACACCTCTACAAAACCAAGCTCTATGATATATCCTTCAATCACGCCAAGTCCAATTTAACCAAAAACCTACAAACCTTAACCTACCCAACCTAGACGAGGATAAGGAACCGGAAGAAGAAAAGCAACAAGGTGAGTGCGATGTGTATGTTAAAGTGAGTATGGTGTTTGAGCTGATGTCCTAAGGGGACGAGATGGATTTAGAGGCCGAGGAGGTAGACATGGTCCAATTCCACAAAGGGGAAGATTTATGAGGAATCACGAGTGAGTTGTGTTTCAAGATGAATATTATAGGAACCAAGAAGGCTATTTGGAACGAGATAATGACCTCAATGCAATAAAAGTCACTCTTCCTACTTTTAAAGGAGGGAGTGATTTCGAGGCTTTTCTTGATTCGAAATTGCATAGTGAGAGAATCTTCCAAACGAATGATTTGACTGAAATCAAGAAAGCTACATACACTACAACATAATTTGAAGAGTTTACTTCAACTTGGTGGGGGTCCATGAGAAGACTTCAAAGAGCTTGTAGTGAACTCAATGTCCCTATGATGGAGAGATTGAAAAATCTCATGAGGAACAAGAATGTGTTGGGGAGATATAAACAAGAGAAAATTATGAAGCGCTACAACTTAAGCAAGGGCAGAAGAATGTTGAGGAATACTATGATGAGTTCCAAATCATTGCCTAAAAGGGTCCTAATCATACCATGACTCATTTCAAGAGTGAGGTAAACAAAGAGCTTTCTTTTAGAATGATAGTCCATAAGTTTGAATATATAGACGGATATCACAACCCAAAAAACTCAGGTCATGATGACACATACCACAACCCTTATATATGTAAGCCAAATCCATAGCCTGAAATGATAATTAATGGGCCAATAAGAGAAGAAGACGAACACGGAATACAAAGGACAAATATAAAGACAAAATATAGGAAATAAGAAACAAACCAACATACATATGGAGACAAGTAACAAAATAAACCCCAAAGAACTGATATCAGTCAGTGTAAGAGCCACTACATATACAAGGAGTACTAAAGATACAATATACACTAAATATCTCCGTATATACAAAATAAGACTACCCCATAAGTAGAAATGGATCAAGTCTAGCTGGAAAGAGCTCACCCTTTGTATTTGATCAAAATCTTCGCATGAGAAAGGCATCAACAACAATCACTTGTACTAGGATCTACATCAGGAAAAATGATACAGAAGTGTATTATGAGTATCCAAAACACACGATGCTCAGTAGGCATCATAGGCTGACTAAGATTAGATAAGATATAAGTATAGTAAAGTGTGAATATAATCTAAGGGTATGTAAAAGAGGTACAGTAAGAGAGTAACATGTCAAATTTGAATAAAAAGGGTATACAAGTAAACTACCTCAACAATATAACAATAGTACTCTACCTAGAAAATAGAAATAAGCTACGTATAAAAACATGAAAATGATAATCTAACTACAACCTAATCATCCCCCCATAAGACTAGAAGGTACAACCAGTAGAAAATATAACCCAATTGGCCCCCATAAGTACAGTGGATGCAATTACCAAACTACCTACAAAAGAGAGCACAACGATAAATGAGTATGAACAAGTTCCATGAAATGCAATATGAACTGAATTTCCAACTATACCGTATACTCCTCCTCCAGCACATATAGCTCGTAAAGGCATTACCTATGGAAAAATCAAACTGTATACCTCGCCCAAACCCAAATCGGGTTTAGGAATGTAAAACAGTAATGTTAGGTGCCCAAAATCGAACTGGGACCTAAAAAGTATAATATAACAACATCAGGTAGCTATACTCGAACGAGATCTAAAAGTGAATAATATAACAATATCAGATAACCAAACATCAGTCGAGAATAAAATAGTCCATTTTCCCTTTTGAAAACCAAAGTCCAGTAAAAAGTTGCTCAGATACCATTTTAGTCCAAAAATAGTATTTTTAGAATAAGATGTTGATGTATCATAAGTACGTAACCATAAAAATCACAGCAAGGAAAATAAAACAAGGGAACTCCTAAAAATACCTAGTCCATATGAAAACACCACGTAGTCTAGGACATTTTACTAAGAAAGAAGATTATCCAAGGATAAACGACTTAATAAAAATACTAAACAAACTAACAACCCCTGGGGAACCCGATCTAAGGAAATATATTACCCAAACTTAGGATAAGGATTTCGAGGTTAAACCTATGATTACCAGGCATCCTATACTAAGCTCAAGAGCGACACAACTATCTAAGATAAAGATTGACAGTATAATCCTACGCTAAGACCATTAAGAGAGAGAATAAATATATAAATACCTAAATAAAGCATATACAAACCTCAATGTCCCACCAAAGATTAGAAAATAATCATATGTATACCATAAATAAGCAATGTCTAAAAGTAAGTGATGTAACCTACCTGGAAGCTGAACAACATGCTCATGATCACTGTACCGAGGCTTTTCCCTTTTGAGAAACTTTCGGCTAGCTTCTACATTGATATAAAGTAAAAAACCTACTATTACCACGAGAATAACAACACCCATATTTCCAATTAACACCCCAGGCTAAAAATTGGGTAAAAATTGACCCATGGTTCCCATCAACGAAAATCAAAATATAATTCTCAATTATACTCTTTACGAGGTAAAGAATACATACCCAAATGTTGGGTGAAGAAGTATCTCTCTTCGAACCTAAATTAGTCCAAAAATCTAATTTTTAATCAAAGAACTTAGGGCTCCAACCAGAAATCAAATATGGAATTGAGGTAGTATAGGAAAGAGAATTCATAGATGGAGAGAATGGGCTTGCCTGGATAAGAAATCACTAAGAAATACTAATTATCTCCAAGAATCAAGCTTACAAACCTCTATCTTACATCTAGAATTTTTAGAGAAAAGAGGAAAAAACCCCTTTTTATCACTCAGTGATCATCGAACCTATGGGCAAGGGGTAGAAAAGGACTATAGGGGCAGAGACCATGCATGTAACTTGCCTTAGTAGGGATAGATAAGGGATTGTAAGGATGAAAAAATCCCCGCAGGTCTGGACCCCCACTAACCACAACCTCCATTAAAGGGGCGACCACCCTACGAAGGAGAAAAATCACGAAGGCGAGCCAAGCTCAGCAGGGGCGGCTGCACCAATAGTTGGTGATAAAGATCCCCAGCTTGAATGCACCCCTCAAAACACACATGAATACTAATGAATGAATACAAAACATGCTATCTAACCGAAAGCAATATTTTTAACTTAGTAAAATTGATACAATGACTATCCGAGGCCGTTTGTCAACACTTTCCAAGGTTGAAAAGTCCAATTAAGTACCCAAAATGTGTTTGGACGCCCTGGGACCTGAACCAAAGGTCCTACTAACCCAATCTCAATATTATAGACTTGATGGAATTGTTCAAATTCGAATCTGATGCTTCCATCTCCAAAAGTTGACCAAAGTCAAACTTTTAGCTCTGAACTCACTACTAGATCGTCTAAATACCATGAACTCAACAAAAATCTTGGAGACCTAAACCAAAGGACCAACTAGACCAAAGTATACCATATGAAGCTAACACAGATGGTAGAATTTAATTTCGAGTGCATCTTTAATAAATGTTGACTAAAGTCAATAATTTTGAAACCTAAGGCTTTAACAAAGAAATTGACATAAAACTCAAATGAATTTTCTGACAGTCTAAATACCGGCCCAACAAATGATAAATGAATAGAGGCATCTATGGGAAAGTTCTAAATGTATGAAATAACAAGAATGAC
The DNA here is from genome assembly GCA_039654485.1 of Withania somnifera. NCBI lineage: Eukaryota > Viridiplantae > Streptophyta > Magnoliopsida > Solanales > Solanaceae > Withania > Withania somnifera. The sequence goes on along the minus strand of JBDJHY010658239.1, from coordinate 4,989 downwards.
CTGGAGGATCATTATAATATCTTCTTTTAAAAAGACTTTCATCCCCAAAATTCAAGAGAGAAGAGGTACCTGAAGGCCTGAATAGATGAAAGAATTGGGAATATATGTCCCTCACGGTCTCCCAAGTAGCCTCCTCAACTACACGGTGTCCCTATTAGACCTTCACCACGAAATCTCAACCTTTTGACATCTCTGTCCAAGATAGCCTCAAGATCCTCCACGGTGGTCAAATTGTATCCAACTGAACTAAATCTTATAAAGCACATATGGAATATAACAGAGTAACATCCATACATGAAAAATATGATTATGCTCGAAAATGCAGGAGGCAAAGCTGACTGATATGTCACATCTCCTACTCACTGCATAAGTTTAAAGGTATGATGTACCTGGAATGAGGTTAACACTTCTTTAGAACCTCATCATGCCCTTCATGGGTAACATATCAGGAACACTCAGTCAACAATCACAACTCTAATGCTCGAAGCCTATGATAAGAAAAACCCTTTTGACTGCTTTGTACTGCTCGTAGCTAATCTCGAATCACCCAAAATCTATCAAAAGAATAACGTAATAGGTTAGTACCCTATGGCCTAGACTTAAAGGTATAGAACTACCCCATTGGAGATCTACACTATCGACCATATAATGCCTAAAATAGAGCCATTCGAATACTTAAATGGTAGTTGTTATTATAAGAAAACTATGACAACACTATGAATGGTCCCATTGACCTTCAAAATAGATAACACAAGACCACAATATGCCCTATGAGACCTAAATGTTCTGCTCATACTGCCCATCAATCAAGTGTGAAAAGTTATGCTAAGATCAACCTGGGTATCCATCTCGTTCTAAATAATTCTCTAGAAATACATAGTGAATTGAGTAACATGATCAGATATGATAGAAACATGCACCCAATATAGACAAATTATCTCACGAAGGTAAATCTAAATTAACCTCTCTAGACTGTAGGAACACTGAATAGGTAGGAAGTGATTCAACTTGGTTAATGTCACAAATAAAATCCCATGTCATGGTGGAACCTGCCTAAACCCACCTTACAAGTAAGCCTATACAATTATACAAGGGTAAATACGGAAGGTAATGAATCAGCAAGAAGAAAAGAAGGTATAATATAAAATTCCATCTATAAAACCACCGTAAAATCGGTGTCACTTGTAAAACCCTCTAACATAAGAATACATAGATGAAAAGAAATACATATGTCTCATCCAATAGGATCAATTACATATATAAAAGTGTTTGGACATTTGCCGGATGACAAACAACTACCTCAACTCTATGAACTCTCGTGACTCAAACTTGATCGAAAGAAAGGCGATCAAACTGTGTCGGACTCTGCACCTACAAGTGTAGAAAAAGAAATGGATTGAGTACCAAATAAGCAACGACACTCAGAAAGTATCCCTATCCTGGCGCTAAAACAAAATAGTGGCGAATGACCAACCACTCCAATCATCCCAACCAGGATGCTCCAGACTTTGAGCTATAGTCAGTACAACACCAATAGTATATGATGAAAGTAAATGATAGATGCAGTGCTTAGGGGAGATAACATCATAAATACTTAAGTAAGAATTAGTACCGGACCAGTAAAATAGATTGTCCATAACAATTGAATCCAACTCCACGTCGGGACAATATCAACAAGTCATTATCAATCAACTCAGTAGTGTAACAATACTCAAGTGATACCACTCACTTAGTATCAATAATAATAATAATAATAATATCGAGGCATTACAACCAACTCAACAAATATCAACAACCAATCAAAATCAATCTAAATCATACTAAGTATAGTATCACATCCTTAGCCTATTCATAGGCAAGCCTCCCTCCCCGCATCCATTTTAATTCATGGGATAAACCACTCATTGTGATATGTCCTAACAGGCAGATTTTATAATGCCTCGTTATTCCCCACTTCATGAGTCCGATTGTTGTAGGAAGGGTACATACGATGCAACCAAGAGTCGAACTCGTGAAACAAATACTAACTAGAATAGGATGAGGTAACAAAAGAAATAATATTCAAGTCTAGTGTCCATATCTTACCACAAAAGTATAGCCTCGGTATGAATGGTAAATCCAAAACAACTGAGAAACGGACTTGTAGGATAGGTTCTGAGATGTTTAGACCAATATTTGTACCGATTTTATCTAGAATCATTGATTCTTTCAAACCATAATTAGTAAAGGAATTCTTAATCACTTCTCATCACTTTCAAGGGATTTCCATTTCAATCACAGGAATATATAAAATCAATACCACAATAATCAATCAACTCACTATACACACCTGTCACTATCCAGTGTAGTTAGGACCCATGGGGCTAGCTAAGACATGTACTATCTATCACCTCAAACTTTGCTGGTAAGATCAGGTGATTCAGTAACATCAGATGAACTGGTAAGACTAGAAAATTCCATCATATCAGGCTCATTTGGAAAAGACGGGTCCATGTGAGCTAGCTAAGCCATGTAGTACCTATCACCTCAGACTTTGCTGGAAAGATCAGGTCATTTAGTAACATCAAATACAACTAAAAAGACTTAGATAATTTCATTACTTTAGACTTAGCTGGCAAGGATGGGGCAATCCTATCACCTCAGCCCTTCATTGGTAAGATTGGGTGCCATACACATCATCAAACTTGCATAGGTACAGATTCAAGTGAAAAAATCCAAAAGGGCATACTATCGATCACAGTATCAAATCAGGGAAATAAATCCCACACACGGGCATGATCATCAATCAATTATAATAACAGAACAATTCAACCAAGGCCTCGTACGGGCATAAATCTCAAGTAAGGAATCAATAAAATATAATATGATATCTGGGGGACACCACAAATCCATATCAATTCTTACTTGAGTACAGAAATCAAGTGACAATATTTACCCATTTATTCCTTGGTTTTTAACCTCAGAGGCTTGACTCTAGTGTCTGGATGACATTCGTTACAAGGACACCCCAAATAAATCCCAATTACTCCCAACTGTATCTATTAACACATAACAAGGATTGTACAAATGCTTCATAAAAGGGTCAAGCTTCCACTTGCCTTAAGAAAATGAGAAAATTGTCAAGTGGGTGCTTTGCCTTTGCGTTGTGCCTCCAACTCCGCGAAATCTAGTAAATAATGAATTTATCATAATAAATTATAATAAAAAATATATGTGGGATGTAAAAATACATGGTAGGGGAGCGTTCCGCCTTAGAGAGAAGCCTCTGTGCGAGCAGCAGTGGACGAAGCAGAAGCGAGAATGTCAGCTTGAGTAACACAAACATTGGTGAGAATCCAATACGTAAGGCCATACCTTGGGTCCAAAATTACTCCTAAAAAGACAAGCCAAAAAATTTGGGAAGATTTCATGAAATTCAAGTCACACATAGAGCTGAGATTTTTAATATCAAGTTTAAATAAAACAATGCGTTCAATTTGATAGATCAAACACCAATTTGTTCATAAAAGTGATTCTTGAAAAACATAAGAAATAAAGATGAGCCCATTTTTAAAATCCCCCCCAAAATAGGTATTTTAATTTAAAATCTTACTTAGGGCCTTGAATCTTTGAAACTTGTTGTTTGAATGTTTTCAACGATAAAAATATCTTCTAAGGTGATAACAAGGGTTTGGGATCATGAAAATTGAGGCTAAAATTGTGCAAGGCTTATATATAAACATGGGAGTATGTGAAAATCCTGAAATACCCTTTATTAAAACTTTCATAGAAACAAGAAATTTGGTTAAGTGTTGGGGAAAGGACAGAGGCATGGGTCGTGCACTCTCCTAGGCTGGTCTTGGTGATGGGATACGACCCCATGCATGGATCATGGGGCTTAGGTACGAGTCATACCTCTCCTCTTTCCTGTTTAGTCTCTAACTTTTGTTTGGACTTTAAAACTCATTAGGGACCCTATGTACCCAAACCATATACAGATTATGAGTGTAAACAACATTTCAGACCTATTAGTATCATTAAGATGGGGATCCAAGGTCTCTGTTACCCAATATCCCCCGATGTATATAAAACACAAACTTTACTCTAAAATATCAAAACATTTCAGGAACTCAGGGTACACTATACAAACCTTTTTCTATACCAAATTTGACTTCCCGAATCTAAAAAAATTGTCGAAATTCAAATTCGAGTGCTAGATCATCAACTATTGATAAAATTTAAACTTTGGCCTTAAAACTCAATACTATCCCGTCATATGAGTTTCAATCAACATAAAAGGCCTAAAATTAAGGACGATGGTCATCCTAGAACCATTTACACCTTCTAGAGCTAAGGCAACCAACAGAATTCTATTTTGAGAATCAAAAATACAAATGAGGTCTCCAAACTCAAATATCTCAACATAAAGTCCTCCAATCACTAAGAAATTCTCAGAATTCATAACTTTTTATCTCCAATTTCAAACCCAACCTTATAAACTATCCAACTATGACTAGGGTCAACTCTCAGGAAGGGTAAAATGGTAATTTTTGTAGAAATTCCAAAAATGACCTTTAGGGTCATTACAGTTAACCAATTAATGGTGACCCATATAGAACCAAAGGTCAACCCAACTATAAAGTCCATAGCTATCCTTTCCCATTCCACTCGGGAATGAATAATCTCTGTGTCAAACCACCAAGGCTTATGTGCTCAAACTAACCCTGCTGATAGTTTAAGCATTGAAACACAAAGTTTGTAATATCTTACTTCATGCCGTACCACCAGTAGTGTTTTCTCAATTCCTAGTACATCTTAGTTGCACCAAGTGTATGGAATATCTGGAAAATGAGCTTCCTAAAAAAGAAGATAAATTAAATCACCAACTCTTGGAACATAAATATGAACCTCATATCTTAAAACACCCTCTCGATCTGAGATGGCCTCTTTCCTCTCCTCTCAATGGTTGATCTTGTATTGTACACAATCAACCATCTTCAAAATATCAAT
>JBDJHY010658129.1:0-26475 GCA_039654485.1 Withania somnifera | reverse complement strand
TAAAAAAAAAATAATGATACGATCCCCATCCCCAAATGTACTCTCATAATGGAGCCCCTAGATCTCTCGCAGTATAAATGGAACAACACAAGAAATAATTAAAGCTAACCCATGCCTTGCACTAACTCAACTAAGCTACAACTAAGAGCATAAGACACCAGCCCAAACCCGAGGGTAAAATAAGAAAAAAAAACCCACACATCAACGTCCTACTACTTCTAAAGTCACCCTACAACCATCACAAGGCCAGTGCTAGGTTAAGGGAGTTATAACATACCAACGCCAATCGGGAAAAAGGAATAAAAAGGGAACGAAAAAGCAGTCCAAGTACATGGTACCAACCTAAAATACCCAACCCATGGATGCTACTCAGTGCAATTATGTAAGCTATATGCCAAGAGAAAGCCCCACCGAGCCTACCTATTGTCCGATATCATGCTATAAATCCCAAGTACCAGTGCAACTAATAGCTAACAACCTCGAGACATTTGAAATTTATGAAATATAAATCCAGGATTCAAGAAGAGTCTAATATTACTAATTAGATTAAATTTTAGATTGTGTAAAATCGAGCCTAAATGGGCCAGCAGGACTTGCCAGCCAGAACAAAAAATGATCTTTGCCACGAAATTCCTGGCATCACTAGGAATTTGTGCTAAAAAATAAGAACAATACGAGTGAGGTAAGGGTTTCCAACTGTATGGGGAAGAATTAATCAATGTGAGAAAAATATTGCAAAAATCTACAATGCTAAAATAGGGAATTTACGCACCGAAAATTGAATGCAATTCGGTCAAGGTGTGGAAACAAGCTCAAGGAATCAGAAAACCACCAAAACCCAATTGAGAATTTGAAGGATTTAACAAAACTTCATTAATGGAATCAATGGTGGGAAAACCAGCATAACTATGGAAACTAAGAAGGAGAAACACACTTACTAAGAGTGGGGAGATCAAGATTAGACCTCCAAGAACTCCCCTTCACTGAAATGTTGCATACTTAAAAGAAATTTCGCTTTGAGAGAGGGATGAGTGAGAAAGAAATAAGAGACACTGTCTGAAATTTCAAGGAGATATTGTTTATATAAATGGAAATGATAAAGCTCAATCGTGCCTACATAACACAATTGCACTAAAAAGAGGAAATGCAGACATAATGCGATCGTGACCCAGAAGTGTGATTTCCCTTAAGAGGGAAGAGGAGGAATTATCGGAATCACACAACACTTGCACGATTATCCAAAAAAGAGGAAAGGAAGTTTACCATGATTACGTCACAAGAGAGAGATCACGCTGAGTACTTGGGACTACATAAAATTATGCAACAGCAGAATTCTCAAATCAAAATAAAGACCAACAACAACAAACCAAATATGCATACATCATAGAAACGACATTCCGGATCTAATAGAATAATCGAAATGACCAACAGAAGTCATTTGAGCAAAAAGAACCCTAAAACCAACAAGTATCAAAACCTTACTAAGACGACAAGGCACCTAAAATGACATCGAACACCCTGAGAGAATCAACACCCTTGCTAACCCAAAATTACCATCCTGTGGCTAATAGAAGTATTAGAATCCCATTTCGACACTCCAATCACCACACTCAAACTCTGGGCCAATTCTTAACTCTTAATGAACTTAATTTCCACCAAACAACTCAAACTCAAAATGAAAACCCAGATCACAAACCAAAGGTCCCTCTAGAGTAAAGTTGGTATCCCAGAGTTAACAAGATGGTCGAAAACTAATTTTGAGCGCCTACAGAAGGAGTGTTGACTAAATTCAATGAGTACCTAAGTTTAGGTTCTAAAAAAGGAAAAGTGAGATAAATGTCAATTGAACCTCCAGTGACCTAGACCACAAGTCCCAATAGGTCACAAATAATGTGGGGTATTTATTGTAAAGCTCTATAACACAAGATAATGTGTTAAACACATAAATAACCATTAGGTTCATTAAAGCATCGACTTCTTAAAAGGACTTTCATCCTCGAAAGTTAATAAAATATACAGAAAGTAGAGAGAGAAGATACCCGATGACTCAAATAGTTGTGAGTACTACGTCTAAATGTCACTCAGGATCTCCTAGGTAGCCTTGTAAACCAAATAGTGTCTTTACTGATCCTTAACTACTGGGATCTCTTTAGATCTAGAACTTCTACCATATCCTCAATGTAAGACATTCTCTCGTCCAACTAAAATGAATCCCAACGGAGAAAATAAGACTCATATGGAATTTACCGCTGCAACATCGATACATGAAAAATGGGGTGAATAGCTATATACGTAAGAGGCAAAGCTAAATGATAGGCAACATCACCAAATATCTCCAAAACCTCAAATGGCCCAGGCTACGCTTACCCCTCATATGGAACCTTATCGCATTATGTATGAAAAACACTGTTAGGAGGAATCTTTCACCATATCCAAACTCTAAGGCATGAAGTCTATGGTCTATGTAGTTCTTCTTCCAGCTATCTTTTATACAATACACGTATTCTATATTAAATCATATGAACCTAGTTGAGATAATTAGACAAAAAGTGTGTGGTCTAAACTCTAGCCTCAAAACCATCGAACCAACTAAATAGGCGACCTGCACTACCTATACAATGCCTTAAATGGTGCTATATGGATGCTAGAATGATAGCAGTTATAATCCTAGACTTCACTAACGCTATATAATAATCCCATGCAACCCCAAAATCCAGTGGACACGCTCTCAACATATCCTTTAGCACCTAAATAGTCCACTCAGACGAACCTTTGGTTTGCTGATGAAAAGTTATGCTCAATTGTACCTCAGTACCCAAATCTCATTAAACAGACCTCTAAAACTTTGAGGTAAACTATGTGCTTTGATAAAAATGATAGACACAGGAATTCCGTGCAATTAAACCACCTCATGAAGGTGATATGAACCAAATGCTTGACAATGAATAAAGAATAAGTAAGGATGAAGTGTGTTGTCTTAGTCAGCCTATCAATGATAACCCAAATGGTGTCATGACCTCTGCTAGTCCACGAAAAACCAAAAATAAAGTCCATAGTCATATGCTCTAACTTCCATATGTGAATGAGGATTCTCTACAGCAAACCACCTATCCGTTGGTTCTCGAACTTATCCTGCTAGTAATTCAAACACCAGGCACATACTAAGTACTTTCTCACCAGGAACATACTAAGTACTTTCTCTCTTCAACCCACTCCACCAATACAACTGATGCAAATAATGGTACATATTTTCTACACCAAGAGAAATCAAATAACTTGAGCTGTGAGCCTCACACAAAATCATCTAAATTATCCCATTGACTAGCGGGACATAAATACGACCATTATTCTGAAGAACCCCATCTAAATAAATAGAAGCTCTACTGGCTTCTATCCTTTTGGGATTCAACAAATCCAACCTAACCAACTACTAGCGAAGGACTGAACATCTAATGTAACAGCCTCTCTGAAACTACCAAGGCTACCAAGCTATCCATACAAACCAACTTTCAGCTTAAGGCATCTTTCACCATGTTAGGCTTGCCCAGATGGTATAGAATGGTAATGTCGTAGTCCTTCAGTAGCTCAATTCATATCATCTTCCTAGAATTAAGCTCCTGATGGCTCATAATGTACTAAAGACTATGATGGTCACTATAAATCTCACATGGAACCCCATAAAGATAATTCCTCTAACTCTTTAGTGCACACACAACCACATCCAAATCCAAGTCATGAATGGGGTAGTTACGCTCGTGAGCCTTCAGCTGCCTTGACACATAAGTAATAACTTAACCCTGTTGCATTAGAACACATCCCAAACAATTACCTGAAGCATCCTAATATAAATAAAAAAACCCTAACCCTCAAATACCAAGGTAAAAACTGGCTCTAAAGACAAAAACTCCTTGAGCCTCAAAAAGTTTGATTCACAATCCTCTGACAACTAAAAACACACATCCTTCCTAGTCAACCTAGTCAAAGGAACCACAATTGAGGAGAACACCTCAACAAACTATTTGTTGTAACCTACTAACCAAACAAAGATATGAACCTAAGAAGGAGACATCTGTCTCGTCCAATCATGCACTGCTATACCTTCTTTAGATCCACCATAATCCCTTCCTCGGACATCATGTGTTGTAAGAACGCTCCTTACCCCAACCAAAACTCATAGTTTGAGAACTTGGCTTAAATCTGGTTGTTCTCTCATTATCTAGAGAATCAATCTCAAGTTCTGCTCATTCTTAGACCTACTCTGTGGATACACCAGAAAGTCATTGATAAACATGATCATAAACGAATCCAAGCAAGGCTTAATCACCCTATGCATTAGGTCCATTAATGTTGTTGGGGCATTGGTCAATCCAAAAGACATAACCAAAAAATCATAATGGTCGTAACGAGTCCTGAACACTATCTTCGAAATGTCCTCCACCCGAATCCTTAACTAATGGTATCATGACCTTAAGTTTATCTTAGAAAACACTATTGCACCCTGAAGTTGGTCGAAAAAGTCATCAATCCTCGGCATCAGATACTTGTTCTTAACTTTCACCCTATTCAGCTGCTGGTAATTAACATATATCTGCAACAAACCATTCTGCTTTTGAACAAACAAAATTGGTGCACCATACAGAGATATACTTAAACCGATAAACTCTTTATCTAGCAAATCCTAGAGCTGAACCATTAGCTCTCTCAACTCTAAAGGATCCTTATGATAAGAAGTGATCAAAATAGGCCTAGCATTCGGCTCTAACTCGATGGTAAATTCAATATCTCACTCGGTTGGAAGGCCTAGTAGGTTGTTTGAAAACATATTAGAGAACTCAAAGACAACCAGACAGACTCGAGAGTAGGAGTGTCAGCTCAAACATCGCGAATATAGGCTAGGTAAGCCAGACACCCTCTCTCCACTAACCTCCTGTCTTGAAAGAAGGAGATGATCTCTATTAGTGTGTGGCCAATAGAACCTTTCAACACAACCGAAGATACACTAGGCACGGCTAAGGTAACAATCTTGGAATAGAAATCAAAAATCATCCAATAAGGGGATAACCAGTCCATGCCAGTATGATGTTCAAATCTACCATATCTAACAAAAGGAAATCATCGATAGTATCCATAAAAACTAAAAAAGTCCTGATAACCCGATCCACTCCTAAAGAATCCCCTACCAGGGTAACAATAAGAATAGGTACAAATAACATCTTACTAGATAACTCAAAGATAGGTTCAAAATAGGAAGAAACATATGAACAAGTGGATCCATATCATATAATGCCGAGGCTGACCTAGAACACACAAAGATCATACCTGTAATCACAACATCTGTGGCCCTGACTGTGGCCTACCTGGTATGGTATACAATTTCCGATCACTACTAAAACAACCACCATTCTGACCACCGAACCTACCACGATGTCCTTCACCACGAAAACCAGCATGTACCCTACCTCTAGCTGGTAGCGGCACTCTCTCAAAGGCTGAACAAGATTTGGAACAGGCGGAAGACTACCCCTAGAGGAATGCTCTGGAAATATAACCAAAAATCCCACACTCAAAACATGGCCCATATAGCCCACCGTGATGAGAACCATGACCAAAACCTAACTGACCGCCCCTGCTGGAATCCCATAGCCTTGTGAAAACTGCCCTAAAGGAGGTACACGGAAACTCTCCTAAGGAGGCCCTAAAACTTAAAGTGAGGCTAGAAGTGGTCTATCGGCCACTAGAACAATACCCATTATAAACACTCTGATGCCTCTGTCTCTTCTTTCTGTGCTGACGGGACTCGCAATAAAGGGTCTCCATAGAATGAACATGGTCCACTACTACCTAAAATGACCTGACGTCTAACACCAATAATACAACTACCTCATAAAATCTATCCCTTAAACTGAAGGAAAATATATGGACTCTCTCCACCTCAGTAGTCATGAATTTAACACCATACACTAATAACTAATGGAAACGGGCCTCATACTCAGAATCAACATCACCCCTTCTCTAGATGCTTGAATCCTTTCTAAGGCAACTTGGCTTATCCCTGATACAAACTGCCTCATAAATATATCATATAGCTTAGTTGAGATAATCCTATTGGTATATAGACTATAAAATCTATCCATCACTATTTAGTCGTACCACATATTTCATAGGTGGTGTAGGCTAAACCGTGAGTTTGTAGAATACTGTGGTTCCCTTATTCTCTCCTTATACTCTACTATAAACTCATGGGCATTCTCCCTAGGAACTCCTTTGAACCTAGGGGGATCTAATCTAAAAAATCTAGTTAGGAGCTTCTGCTCTAATTCTGACATCACTGGCTAAAATGCAACAATAGGAGCAACAACTGGGATAGGCAATATCTAGGCAGGAATAGGGGATGCTTCTAGATGAATTGGCGGGGATGGTTGAACTGTCGAAGCAGGAGGGGGAACTAGAGTTACGGTCCATACCCCTAAAGTAGAAGCACCCAAGGCTTCCCCCTGGGTGGACATTTGTGCCCTATATGTCAGAGGATCCCGAAATGCATCGAGTAATTATCAAAGAATAGTACAAATATCTAGATTAGATGGTGGAACTATCGTTAGAGATGGAATAGGGCTACGTGCACTGTCGGGTTCTCTACCGTCGAAATTCGAGTCGTCACCCTCATAGTTTTCATAGTAGGAATTGTAGTTGCATCTCGAGCAGCTGGGTTAGCAAGCTCGCCGACATCTGCCTAGAAGATTGCATATGCATATCAGTAAATAAATAAAGAAAGTAAATAAGATCTTTTGATAAACTACCTTTGATATTCATATGAAACAGGATTCAAAAAGAGAATCACGAACCTACATGTCACCATAGTCTCCTAAAGATAAGTCAGAAAGGTCTCCGCACCGATCCACAGGACTCTACTAGACATTGGCTCTATATAGTAACACTAGTCTAAACCAAGATATGATACAAAGCTGTCACTACTCAATTTCTCATATCGTGGTGGCACCTACTATTCCACAAGTAGAAAACCAACTCTCTAGCCCAAATGCTAAGCGGAGGGCTACTATAACATTAACAAAATGTACAAGAGAATAAAAGTAAAGAAAACGAATATGAAGTCAAAGAAGAGGAGTAATATAAATAAAATCAACATTTCTCCCCAAGACCTGGTATTAGTGCATATACAAATTCACTAAGCACAGAGTACAGTATAAGTCTATAATACAAACCTGTCTCTAAAACACAAAAAAAGACAAACTACAAAACTACAGAGAGAAGGAATAACTGGACGCCCAAAGCCTGCCCATATCTCTAAAATCAACAGCAACGAGGCATGAACGGATAACCAATATAAGTACAAGTTGTTGAAGCACAGGTGCAATATGACTACAAGTTTTCGAAGCAACCAATACCCAGTAGGCTTCGATGGACCACAAGTCACATAACAAGTATAGAAGCAATAAATAACAAGAATACAAGAAAGTAAGGTCACAAATGAAAGTAACATGACACAGAAAGCTAGCTACACATATGAGGAGCAAAGAGATAGATAATGCAAGGTCAATGGTATCTAAAACACAAAATAGGATCACAAGTAAGAAGAAAAGAAAGTACGCAGGGTCCTTGCATCAATATAAAAATAATAACAGTAAAAGAAGAATGAATAGGTAGCATAGGCAATGAAGAGAGATAGATGGTATATCGGTAACCGCAAGACACAAAAGGGGATAAGAAAGAAAATAGTGTCATGCACAAGTAACCCACAAAGTAAAAGGGGTCCGAAAGTAAAGACTATAACTAGATTAAACATTAATTACAATAATACAATAAGTAAATTAACACTGCCAATCCCCCAAAAGAATGATAGTGTACACAGAAGTCACACTCACTCATCGGTATCCCATACTACCGGGCGGTACACTGAAGAAAACAAGTGCAAAAAAGAAAAACAAACACACAATGTAATAGTTTTGGGTATGTTCCTCCTCTAGTACCTGAAGTCCCAGTAGGAAGGACCATGGTAGGGTTACACCCTGTATGTCCCTACTCCTACCTATAACTCTACTCAAGTCGCAAGCATCCTAGAGGAAGGGTCTACGGAGGTGCTCCCACTATGTACAAAACTCTACTATCAAAGTGATCTTACATCCCGGTGCCACCAAGTCTCAGGGATTCTCATATCCTGGTATACAATTCCTCAGTATAATGGTCTCATCGTTCGTAATCTTTGCAACTCAGGGCACCTCATGACTCCGGATAGTAGTATCGGTAAGGTCATCAAATCAGTAGTCGTGATCAGTATAGAAGAGTTGTACGCACTGACATGCAAGGCCGGACTCAAGTACCAGTCGCAGTACTCAATGCCGAATGAAGTCGGTCTCAAGACCCAACATAAGTAATAAGTTATAGTACCCAAGTCCAGGGCATGAAACCTATTCTAAAACATGGAGAAAAGTAGTATCGGGTGCTTGGTATGCGACCGAGTCTAATGAGACTAAAAGATAAATTATCTTATATTATTAGTTGAAAGTTCCATTTTATTACAATTTAATCCATTTTTTATTAGTACGAGGTAACCAGCCTCCATAGATTAACAACATATGGAAAATAGTGATATGGGCCCCATCCCTAAATGCACTCTCAAAATGGATCGACTAGCTCTCTCACGGTACGAATGTAATAGCACAAGCAATATCTATAGCTAACCTATGCCCTTCACAAGCTCAATTAATATACAGCTAGAGCACAAGACAATAGCCCATTTTAGAGGGAAACCCCCCAAAAAACCAACCCACACATCAATATCTTACTACTTCCAGTGTCACCCTACAACCATCATAATGCTAGTACTAGGTCACGGGTGTCGTATCACACCAAACGCTAAATAGAAAAAATGAATAAAAATAGAATGAAGAAGCAGTCTATGTATAGGGTACCAACTTAGACTACCCAACCCGGAGATGCTACTTAATGCAATTATGTATTCTATATGCCCAGAGAAAGTCCCACGGAGCCTTTCTGCCATTCGACGACTAGCATACTCCGAATCCCAAATATCTTTCAACTTGTAGCAAACAACCTCAAACGGCTATGAAACTGATAAAATATAAATCCATGAATCAAGACGAGTCTAATAGTACAAATTAGACTAAAATTTTAGACTGGGCTAAAAGTTGGGCGTAAATGGGCCTACAGGAGCCGCTGGTCGCATCCAAAAACAAACTTTGTCATGGAGTTCCCAGCATCACCAGGAGCTCATGCTCCCAAAAATGAGAACAATACAATCGAGGAAAGGGCTTCAACCTACTCAGGGAAGAATTAATCAATGTGAGAAAAATGTTGCAAAAATCTAAAAACCTTAAGTAGGGAATTTACATACCAAAATTTAAATGTTGTTCAGTCAAGGTGTGGAAACAAGCTCAAGGCATCAAAAAAACTACCCAAAGCCAATTGAGAATTTAAAAGACTTAAAAAAACATAATTAATGGCATCAATAGTGGGAAAACCGCCATGGCTATGAAAAATAAGAAGGAGAAACACACCTAGAAAGAGTGGGGAAGGCAAGATTAAACCTCTAAGAACTCCCCTTCACTAAATCGTTGAAGACTTAACAAAAAATTTCTCTTAGAGAGAGGGATGAGTTAGAAAGAAATGGGGAAAATGGTTAAAATTTTGATGAGATTTTATTTTTATAACTGGATGTGATCAAGCGCGATCACGCTTGAAAATCGCGATTGCACTAAAAGTGGAAATGCGTACATAACACGATCGCAACCAAAAGAGTGATTATGCTAATGAGGGAAGGGGAGGAATTACCGTGATCGCACACTAATAGTATAATGCACTAAAAGGAGAAAAAGGAAGTTTACCGCAATTGCGACACAAGAGAGTGACCACGCTGAATACCTGGAACTGTAAATTTCTACGACAATAAAATTCCCAAATAAGGGCATAAAATTACAATGGAGCGCAATAACAATAAAAAATATGTATATATCATAGAAAAAACATTTCGGATATAATAGATTTTCCAAAATGACCAACTGAGATCATTTGATCAGAAAGACCCCCAAAATCAACAAGCATCAAAACCACACTAAGACACCAAGGCACCCTAAACAACAACAGACACCCCTGGAAGTGCATCAACACCCTTACTAGCCCAAAATCACCATTCCAAAGACAATGGGACATCAGAATCCCATTCTGATACTCCAATCACCACTCTCTAACTCTAATCCAATTCTTAACTCTTAATGAACTAAATTTCCACAAAATATCTCAAACTTAAAATAAAAACCCCATAAACGAACTAAAGGTCCCTCTAGACCAAAATTCGACATCTCGAAGCTAAGCAAAACTATCGTAATTCGATTCCAAGCGTGTCCTAAAAGGATGTTGACTAATGTCACTAAGTAACTAAGTATAGGCTCTAAAATAGGCAAAGTGAGATAAATCTCAATTGTATCTCCAGGGAGATGGACTATCGGTCCTAACAGGTCATAAATGGCTTGGGGTAGCTAATGGAAAGCTCTAGAATACAAGATAATGTGTGAAACACCTACATGACCATAAGGTTCATTGCAACATCCACTACTAAAAAGAACTTTCTCCCTCAAAAGTCAAGAAAAAGTAGGGAAATGAGAGAGTGAAGACACCCGACGACTTGAACAGTTGTGGGTACTGTGTCTGCATCTCGTTCTTGATCTCCTAGTAGCCTTCTTAATAAAATAGTATCTCCATTAAACCTTTATTATTCGGATCTCTTTTTACCTCAACTTCCTAACATCTCTATCCAAAACTGCTAACAGCTCCTAAAAAAAGACATGCTCCCATCCAACTAAACTAAATCCCAACAGAGAACATAAGACTCATTTGGAATAAACCACCGTAACATCAGAACATGAAGACTGAGTGAATAGGTAATAGAACTGTTGGAATCAAATTCTAAGGGCGTCCTGAAGGAATGTTGACTAAAATCAATAAGTACTTAAGTTTAGGTTATAAAATAGGCAAAGAGAGATAAATCACAACCGAACTGCCAGGGAGCTGGACAACCCGCCCAACATGTCATAAATGGCCTGAGGTAGCTATTGGAAATCTCTAAAATACAAGATAACACATAAAACACCTAAATGACCATAAAGGTCATTACAACACAGTTGTACAATTAATGTATTGACTCTAGAGAGACAAATGTTGAATCCAAGTGGACTTTTCGATTAAATATTTACTAAATTAAATTATTCATAATTATTTATTCAAGTGGTATATTTCCAACATATAGTTGTAAATTACTAAACTATAAAAACAAAATAAAAAAACTAAGTAATCGAGAATTAATCTAGAAAATGCGGATTTTTACAAAGTCATTCAATAATTTGATCTTGAATTATAGATTTTCTAGAAGTCATGTTTAATTAATTTATTAATTTTCTTAATTATATAATTATAGATTTCGGGGTTTAACCTACCATTAGGATTCTCATCTTCTAACCTTCTATTCAAACTATCCTCAACTATACATCATCGATTGGTAATGTGCGAATCTAGCCCGAATGCATTGTAGTTACTTTCCCTTGTAAACCAAGTAAGATAAACTAGGTACATTCCTGTCTTAGCTAAAAATGACCCTCGATAAAGTTATCCCCGACTTAATCAAGGTGTGATATCACTCTCTATATTCTTCATCCTAGACCTCATATCCTTTACATTTTACTTTTGAGATATTAGATTTATTTTACTGATTGAAAAGAATTAAAATACTAAGCTAAAAATATAAGAACAATTATATGATAATTTTTTCATATAAAATAAAAGATAACTAACAATTACATTATTAAATAATACCAGAATCCTATAACAAGAAGCTTAGTTCCACATAAATATGGAATAATTATAATTAATTATTTAAAAAATAGTAAAATTAAGTGTAATATGGAGAAGAAAAGGTTACAACAATTTTCTCCGGCCTCCATGGAGGCTCCCAACTCTCATGCTAGGTTAAAAGTCTCTACAAAGTCTAAATATATATAAACTATGTAAATATTGTTCTTATGGAGTATTTATAGATGTATGAAGTAACCTCTAGCCCTTCTTGGACTAGGAAGAAACTAATACACACTTTGCAGTCGGATTGCACCTAGAGAAGGCTCCCCTCCAATGCCCTAAACCATTGGGACATTGCCCTCTTAATAAACCCATACCATTGGGGTTAACCCCTTTGCATATTGCCAGACTCTTCCGGTGATGCCCCTTCCATCTCTAGGGGTATGTTCTGTAGCTCTGTGTTGGCTTTAGTTCCACGTTTTATGTTTGTTTTGACATGCCTTTCATTCTTGACTTATATTCTTAGTCTCTAACTTTTCTTTTAACATCTCAAGTCCAAAATTTCATTTTTATTCTCCAAAGTTTACATATTTTATCATGAGAACATATTCAATCACATTTATTAGCACACCTACATTACATATTCAGTTTTGCAAAACACTCACTCAACTCAAAATATATATGCATATATTCTTGAAACATAAGCATAAATATGGGTAAAATGCAACACATAGTTTGTAATATGCCTAAGATCACCACCCCATACTTAAACCTTTTATAATGAAAGTGCAAGAGGGAAGAAAGGGTGAATTGCAAATTCTTCTTCCTTTAGTCAACTGTCAAATAGACTCAGTCAACTGTTACTGCAGTTTGATGAATATCCAACACATAATATTTTATACTGGTTAGGGCTCAATGTGATCCATAATCTAATCCCCTTGGGTTGCAAGAGGGTTCCACTATTTTGAATAATTAATCTGCTAATCCTACACAAGAATTCAGCATACAATTTAAATATGTTGAGCCTATATAAGAACTAAGTTCACACTATTTTCTTTTATTTAAAAAAAAATCTTGATGCTATGCCTCACTCAAATTTTCCCTCTTTTTTATTTGTATAAATAGTAAAATACAAGGTAATACAATGCTAGTTAAAAATAGAGCAATGAAAGAAATAATAGAGGACTTATAGAGTATGCCTATCCTCTTAAAGATGAGTTCTTTATATTAATGAGAGAACTAGCCGTCGTAACAACCCAAAATATTTTATCCTTGGAAATAATAAATATGAATAACTACTTCCAACAATAAAATAGACACCATATTGGTTCCTGTTGTTCCATTGGTTGAGATCTTAAAAATGAGATAACTTTTGAGACTTCCAACTATGTTTTGAATAATTTTTCCTGTTAACAGTTAGTAGAACAATTAATCTTAGCACCATTACCCATAATTTGAAAATAACTCTTACATAGATCATCTTTATTCCTTTGATCCAGTGTAAGCATATGTATGACAAAATAAATCTAGTATGATCAAACTTTTCAGAGAGATGTTGCCAGATATTTTGGGTTGACTCACATAAGCATCTTGACTTGTTCCATAGATTGTTGTTGCCATTTATTAAAATTAGGACACTGGGAATCTCCCCCTTTTTGATGGATGAAAACACATTATAATAGTCAACTTTCATGTAGGATTTCCTATAATGTTTAGATTTATCTTCTCCCTTAAAAATTTTGATCCTACAAAAGCATGGTTAAATTTTAATGATATCCTTATATAGTTGTGTTGTTACTTTTTTTTCATGATGGATATTTCATGATAAAGTTGACAAAAAGTATTCTTTTTCTCTGCCTCCTTGATATCAACCAAAAAGTGTTAGGTCAAAACAATTTATGATAAAAGACTAAAGATAATTCAAGAAAAGTCATTCATTGTTTCATTAAGTATTAGAACGACAAAAATTGATCATCCTTAGGAAAAACACTTATATCAAAAGCATAAAAAGTGAAAAGATATTTTTCAGGACAAAATAAGTCCTTAGATTAGGTACACAATAATGTCCACTATGGCTTCCTTCAGAGCATCAAACTTGACTTCAATTAGTTCCATCACCTTTGGTCTAGTATTGTCGATTTTGTTGATATTTTGATAGCTTTCTTAATAAAAAAATCCAATAGTAGTAGAATCTTTTCAACATTAGTGTAGGTTTCCTTAGTGTTTTCTTTCATATTCTTTATGTGAAATTTAGTGTATATTAGAATATCCTTAAGGGTTTTTATTTTATCATCAATGAGAGTTAGTATCCCCAATATATTCATAATGAGTAGAAGCCTTTGAGAATATAGGAGGAATATATCCCAAATATATTCAAAATGATTAAAAGCCTTAGAGAAGATAGGAGTAATATTACCATTTTTTAGAATCTACAAACATTTAGAGAGAACATAACCCATGTTTACAAATGTTTTTGTGTTATAGAATTTTCTGACGGTGAAGAGAAGGAATATCAAAGAGATTAACTATGTTTTCTTTAAGAATTTTATAAATTACCATCTCATATGGTATACAGGAAGGATCATCAGCAAATTTAATGTGGTTTATGATAAGGTAAGACAAATAAAACCATTTCTTGGCAACCAATCTGTAAGTCAAGAAGGATGACACAAAAAGATAGTACAGAGAGAGACTCAATAGAAGAAAATAGTGTAGTTATGATAACATGAGCAACAATTTGGATTTCAAAAGGTAGATTTTAGAGATGTTGTTCAGAGAAGGATTAGACATTCTAAGAAAGGAATATCTTGGCTTATGTAATGACCTGTGTGGTAATTTACTTGAATTTTAATTTATTAAACATTTAGAGCTTTTTGTTAGCTGCCTCAATTTATTTATTACTTGATGGGACCATTAGTTTGGTTCCCTGGAAGTTCTATAGCTTGTTATCTAAGTTTCCCAGGTTTGAAGGCTTAAACTAGAAATAGTGGAACTTGAGTAAATTCTTAGTAAATCAGCTTGGAATCGGATTCCGGTAGTTCCATTAGCTCCAAAATACAAAATTTTGTTTATTTGGACACTTAGTTCATGTCCTATAATTTTCATTTTGAGTTTAAGCTATTTTGTGGAAATTCAGTTCAACTAGAGTTCATTTTGCAGTATGGGTCAGGTTTTGATGATTAGAGTGTCGAATAAGAAAGTCTGATTCTTCCATCAGATCTAGAATGTTGAATGTAGGCTAGTTGGGTTCACTAGTACACTTCCATAGGTGCCTATTCTTATTTTAAGGGTTCGTGTAAGAAGTAAGTATTTTGCTAGTTTTGGTTTAGTTTGGTTTTTGTTAGTTTTGTTTCATAGATCAATTGGTTAATTAATGATTTCATTGAGTCTAAAATGTTGATTCCATGCTATCTTCATATTTGGTTTTGCTGAAATCCATGCTTGATTCCATTTTGAGCCCTCGTTGGAGCTTCTGGAATTAGCTGAAAACAACTATTTTTTTTGTCAAAATTGCAAGACCAATGCCTTTATCAAGAATGCGTAGGCTTGGGCCACGATCATGGAAACCTAGGTTCTTATTTATCATGATCAGAATTATGTAATCCTTGGTTGTGATTGCATAGTTATGTGTTCTTGTTTATCGCATTTATGTAATCCTTATAACAATCGTGTGAGTTTGGAAATTAATTTACCACGATTGCATGGTCTTTTGTAGCGATCATGAAGAAATAGGGTTTTATTAATCATAATTGTGAGGCATCTGAATGGGATCCTGATGCATGCATGCCTATATATACTAGTTCTAGCATTTGAAAATGAGTTTAAGCTCATTTTTTCTTGTTTCCTTTCTAGTTATTGGTTAGTTTTTAGAGTTTTCTCTTGGGTAGTTATTGGGGATTTGTTAGTACATGATCAGGGAGCTATTAGGTGTTCTTTTTATCACTCTCCTTTTTCATTTATGTAATGTTTTTCACTCTCTATATAAGCTGTTTTTTGGCCAATTCAGGACCTTACATAAGTCCAATCGAGCTTAAATTCAAACCACATATTGCTTGAACTGAGACCTTTATACCAGTAGTTTTAGTTTATTTTTCAGGTTGCAGGGCCAACGAAACCATTTTTTGACTAATTCCAACTCGGATTGCACTTGGGAATATAGGTGTCATTCTTCGTCTTATGACCTCTAGATATATAATTTGATAGTTTTGAGCGGATGCTGGCTTGTTCGGAGCTTTAGGCTAGTGTTTTGCACTTTTTGAGGATTTCCACCAATCCCAGGTAGGCTAGGTTTACACTTCTTTAAACTAGATGATTGTAGGGTGTTTGTGTGGTATGTCTAGCTATGTAGGATTATTTATAGGTTGGATTCCCCACTTTACTATTCTTATACCTATTTTATGTACTCTTGGGGTCCCGTGGAGGGACATAAAGGATGTTGGGATACTTAAAGGTTTCCCGGCCTTGGACCCTACTGACTATGTTGTGCCTTTTTGAGATCCTATGTGTGAGATGAGTATTTAGATGTTGGATTCTAGATAATCTTAGTGTGTGTTAGGATTATATGTGATACTGATGTGTTGCGTTTTATGCATTTTAGATATTGGGTTTTCATACTCTGAGCATGGGCGTGGCCCGGGGCTATGGTAAATGAGATATGAACTTGATTAACTAAAAACTGGAGAGTTTTATTAGGTTTAATCTAGAAAAAATTTTCCTTAACTATATGTACATATATTCCACGACCACCTGTTTGTATGATGCTATTTTTAAGGTACAAATGGAAAGAATTTTGACTGTCGCTCAGTACTAACTGGATTATTGTGAGGGAGCAGTCTCGATATAGATCGATTGTAAGATGCGGGACTACTTTAGGATTTTAGGCACGAGCCCACTCTTGATTATTGAGGGAGTGACCCCAATGAATACCGATTATATGGCATGGGACTACTCCAAATTCTCATGCATTTGTTATACTCTTGATGATCGTTCGCCTGTCAAATGTTGGCCTTAAGAGCAGTCCCTAAGCGATAGGCTAGAGGCAAGTATTCCAATTTGAGCAATTATGCCTTGATTTCTTCTCTTTCCACCCCCGTGCATTCATCCTGTTCACATTGTTTATGCTTACCGAGATTAAGGGGGAAGTGACAGTGAGTTATTATTTGTATCGTTTGTGCCTGCCAATGGGATGGGGAGTCAGTTAGGTTTTATATGTTTTCTTTCTGTTTGTACCAATGGTCTTATGGGGGATCTTTTGGGTTTTATTTTGTCTTTAATTTATTTATATCCATGCCTTATTAGTTATTTTTACCTTTAACAATTTCTTCGATACTAGTATACTCGACTGGAGTTTAGGTATATATTCTACGGTTCATTTTTTGATATTATGCGATAATTGGTTGCTCCTGTGTGATAACAGTACATATACTTACTTGTTTAAATCCTGTAATTTTGTTCATGTTATGTGTAGTTAGTCTCTTTACTATTACCAAACCTTGTGTGGTTAGTTTCATACTACTTACCTTCTCTTATTGACCTTTTTTCTTTCATTGTCGTGACTTTACATGCACTTTACTTTAGCCTGGTTGTCTTATGATGACTAATATGTACCCGTGTTTTGGTACTTATACTGCACTTTTGTACTGTTTTTATAGTTTATATACTGGTATGAATCATCAGAGGTGACGTGATCATGTTGAGTAGGTTGTTATCCTACAGAGACTACGATGAGCTTTGGCATTCGAGCCAATCATGTCTTTTAGATGTTGTAGTCTACTTTATTTTTGTTTCATAGTAGGCATTTTGTTGTACTTCTTTTATAAGAGCTTGTTTATGTATGTATATCTCTTTAGGATACTCTAATAGGTATCTCATATTCCATTGACACAAGGTCTTGGGATGGATTTATATATATACTTCCTTTTGTTGTTGGTTTATTTTTTTTATTTTTGTTCTTGTTGGTAGATGATAGTGGTTATGGCCCATTTTATATAGCTCTGGATATAGAGACCGGCTTGTCTAAGGTCATGTTGTAGACACTATCATGACATGGAATTTGGGTCGTGACTGAGTGGTATCAAAGCCTAGAATAATCGGTCTCTTCTGCATTGGAGCAACCACCTAGTAGATTCCTGTGTATCATTATGTAAACGTCCCTATCCAATCTTCGAGAGGCTTTGGTAGTATCACCTATAGTCATCAATAATCATTATCATCATGTCTCCACAACCTCTAGTACTATATATGTCAAAAAGTTGTACTCACTGCCATACAATGACGGTCTTAAGTTCCAACTCTGTACTCACTACCGAATGAAGTCGGTCTCAAGTCCCAAAAATTATTAGTAAAAATAGATAATTATATAAGTCCCAGTGCCAGGAGGTGAAGCCTGGACTAAAACAAGTAAAAGTAGTATTACCAGGTACTCGATACCATGTCGATACTAAACCTGTAAAAGACAATTACATATATTATTATTATTATTATGTTCTCATTTAGATCTTTATACTGCCGTGAAATTCTATCATCAAATCATCTGCTATGGATCTTTATCATTCATTTATTCGCTAGCCATCAAGGCTTATAATCAGAAGGTGATACTACTGAACCCTAATGCACTCTCATCAGAGCCTTAGGCTCGGTCTCTCAGTGTCATGAATGCACAACAAACCAACAACACATAAGTATATCAACATATATATAATCAAGGGATATCCACATCCTATGCCTTGCACAGGTATCTATAATCAAATACTAAGTCTCGGCCCTATATCACTTTGGTTCCAACATATCAATATCAATATAGAACAGACAAAAGAATGGTACTGGTATGCTATATGACCTAGCTACCCAACCCAAGGATGCTATTTAGTACAATTATTAAAGCTATAAATCCATAGATAGCCCCACAGAGCCTACCTGTTGTCCGACAACAAAGCTTTGCAATAACACAAATTGTACTCTGACTGATATCAAACGTGCTCCAAACGATCTGAAACTTGCACCAATGAATTCTATATATTAATACGAGTCTAACAATATACTTTATGCTAAGTTCTGGACTAGGCCTAAAATGGGCTTGCGGGGCCCGCTTACCAAAACTATAATCAAACTTCACTACGGTGTTCCTAATGCTGCTAGGAACCTATGCTCCAAATTCAAGTACAATACGAACACGGGAAGGGCTTCAAATCAGCCCAAAAAGATATGACCAAAAAGGGGTTACAGGTTTAATCTTTACAATAATAACGTTGGAATTTTGATGAATTCATGATCTTAGGAGCAATGTATACCCAATTGATGAAGAATAATACGAAAATAATTGAGTTATGGGATGATTTCATCAACTTTGTATTTTAAGCCATTAATGGAGGAATTGAAGAAAATAAGGAACAAGAAGAGAAGGAAACTTACCCAAATTCATGTAGAACTCGATGGAGAATGTTGAGAAGAATTTACTTGAAATTGGAATGGTGTTATGGAACAAATAGAACGAAATAGGAAGTTGTAGGATTTTATGTTGCCAGACCCGTTTCACTGCAATGGCTTCAGGCCAGAACGATCGCGCTAAAGAAAATTTCCAGGCACTGCGATCATGTCAAAGCATCAGGATCACGCAGTGGTGTTTTTCTTGGAACCTATCAAGATCGCGAGTATGAACCGTGGTCGCGTAGAAGAGGAAGACTTTGCTCATTGCGATCGTGCAGAAGGAAATCTGCACCAGTTGCATATTCCAACTGTGAATTTCCAAATTTCGCACCAAGAGGTCCGGGGATCAAACGGAGTCCAATTTTGACATTGCAAATATGCAAACATCATGGAAATGACATTTTGGACTCAACGGAATTGACTAAACTAAATTCGAGGTTGTTTACTCAAAATGACCCTCAAACCAAAAGGGCCAAAAGTGCATTTTTGCACCAACACCTCGAAAATGCAACAACTAGCCCAAAAATTAGACCAACACCTCACCTAACCTAAAATCATCATTTCAGAGCCATTGGAAGCTTCAGAATTCTAATCCGACACTCTGAACATCAAATTACCACTCAAGATCCACTGTAGGCTTTAAACTTAACTAAAATCAAATTTCACATAACTTGCAAACGAAACCTCCAAAACACAAACTTAAGGTAAATCTTGACTTTCTTTGGGATTTCGGAGCTAAAGGAACGGTCGGAATAAAATTCTGAGATCATTTTAAAGGAAAGTTGACTTTGGTCAATGAGTACTTAGTTTTAGGCTCTAAAAGAGGAAATTTGAGATATTTCTCGACTGAGTCACATGGGATCCAAACTGTCAGTCCCAGCAAGTAAAAAATGACTTGTGAAACTACTGAAATGCTCTAGACTGCAAAACGTCACGTATTTATCATAAATAACCATGAGGGTCATTACATGTATCTGGAACTAATACCATGCTATGATAAAATATATAACAAAAGTAATAATATGAAATAAATGGGCTAACTAAAGATGAAAATGAGAAGTTTTAAATAAAATAAAAGCAAATTCCTACATACAAAGATGAATACTAAAAACTGTGTTAAGAAAGCCTTTACTAACAAAATAGACTGGCTAGAACAAGTCTCTAGCTCACAATAGAAAGAACTGAAGGTGAATAGCATGAATTAAAATAAGAATTTTAAAAGCTACTTGATGGACACTAAGGACCTCAAGCCATGATGACTTACCACTGCAAGTCTACTAAATGGAGATCCAAAGCTATCCTCGAGCAGGGGACGGATGACCTGAGTGTTTAGGCATATAAATAAAATTATACAGATATATGAATATATATATAAATATTGGATGGATGATCAAATAACTGAAGTAGGAAACGGAAACACATGCAATAATGAGTTAAATTGTACATTTGGGAAATTCATAGCAAATATATTAATATTGTAGCCATGAACAAACTAAAATATGATATAGTAAAGTATAACTAAAAACTAAGCATGTAACAAGACTCAAAATCATTTTAATATTTACATAGCTTTCTTGTATTTAGAGCATTTCTGTAACCACCCCAAGTCATTTGTGACTTGTTGGGATTGATAGATTGGATCCCTGGCGGTTGTTTTGGTGTCATTTCCTTGAAATTATGATTTTTTTTTGACTTACTCAGTTCATAGGATCTCGAGTTTCCTTTTCATAGATTCTATTTAGTAGGAATATTATTTATATAAAGATTTTATATATGGAGTGTTATAGTTGGAATCCATTACCATTTCAAACTTTAATTTGTTAAAATTGGGACTGGCTGAGGGCCAAAGTATCACAATTGAGTGGCGGTGGGCCGCGATCTTGAAGGCTGAGCTGGTTAAGGTCACGATCACATGAGTCCCCTTTTGTGTTCATGATGAAGTCCTGGAAAGCCTATATATATCTTTTCTGGTCATTTATCGGATAAAACATTGAGAGTTTCTTCTTTTTTCTTGAGCCAAATTGAAGATTTTGAAGAGATTTAGCTAAATTCTACTTAGTAGAAATGTGTTATGGTGGTACTATGATCATTTCTACCAGGTAATTCTTCATTTCATTATTTTATAAACTTCCCGAGTTTATATATTTTGACTCTACCTCTAAATTTAACTTTAGTTTGTATCATACGATGTACTAAGGATGCTCTACTCATTAGTATAAATATTTTATTTTTTGAATTGTTAGGGTTTACGGACCTTATTTTATACATGATTTTGACCCATCTATTTATTTATAAATATAGGTCTTATTTCACTCGTATTGATATCTGAATTACTCTTTTCTAGCCTTGCATAATTTCGAGATTTGTATGTGATTTTTTATGTTTACGGAACGGTCTACTTTCTTCAGATTGTCCATTAGTATTGTATATGTACAGTTAAATTCCATCTCGTGGTTGGGATGACTAGACGGGCCCAAATATGTTTATTATTTTTTTCTTAAAGCCTATGTAGGTGGATTGTAGCTTAACTACTTATCCTAGAGTTGTACTGCCATGCTAGCGTGTCCCACACCGACTCGAACCATAGTGAGGTTTGGTAGGAGTGAAATCTTTGATGCGTATCATTATATACAAACTCTGGAAAGCAATGTTGTTGGAGAGGGGATTAAACTAGTCATGTCTTAGCAGCTATCCCTCGATGTAGGTTGGTGGCTTTAGAGACAATATAAGCAGGCTTATTAGTCTTGTTTTTATTAAGATATTGTGTAAGTAATTAGGGTATAGGCAGCCTCTGGGCCACAATTAGTGGGATAAAGCTATGCCGGATACTCCATTGTCTTATATGGTGACCCTGTACTTAGCGTGTTATAACTATGATGATAGTAGTTCCCTAATCAGGTGGCATTGTACATAACCAAAAGCATCTATATTGGGTAGATAGTAGCCCTAAGATATGATATTCTTGCCTTGATCTGGTGCAACTATGCGGATATAAGGCTCTTATCTAAGCTATGACGACTCTATAGTTCTTCTAGTACACGTGTGTACTTGGGACATTTAGTATTTTTGGAACCTCAAGTGTGGTTACCCCTAGATCGGGATCATGGAGGGGTTAGGAAAGGTTATACTTCCAACCCAAGTCTTGGCATCCATCTGATGGTTCCGATAGGGTGTTGATGGGAAACTAATTCCACATACTTATTCTATTTATGTCTGCGCTTATAAGAGGTACGATGCAATTTTACCTCACCATCTAAGACGATCCCCTTGTGAGTTCTATGGTTTTAATATATTGTCTATATGACAATAGTTGGATCTTGCTGAGATGCGGGTGTTCCTACATGGATGTGCTTAGGTTCCTCTAAGATACGATGTAGGGGTTGAGCCTGAATTTGGTACCTTAACTAAACATCCATTCCATTGATGGGCGAGTTACAAGTTTTGCATGCATGTTTGAGTCCCTACACGGACCCTATTGATAAGGGTTGCTATGCTTTGAGCATGACGCGTAGCCTAGAAGTGGGGTTTATAAGGTAGTAGTGGTGTATGTTTTGAGTCCTCCGTGGGTCCTTCTCAATTTAAGACTATCCTAGAAGGGAGCACGTCAATGCTTGGTTCCGAGGTATGTGGTTCAAGTCTTTCGTAGGTTCTTCTTGATTCGAGACTATCCAGAGAGGGAGCATTCTAGTACTTCTATACATGGCATATGATTCGAGTTTTCCATGGGTTCCTCTCATTATGGAATTATCCTATAGAGGGAGCTAGGTGTGGTTGATTACTTCCATTACCATATTACTATAACCTCACTAGCTACATTACCAACATTATACCTACTCTGTTAAGCCCTAGTTATACTGGTTACTTTGGTACTACAAGTACATTTTACATGTGGGTACGATTCATTTATGATATCATCCGATACTGCACACATCGATGATTATTTACCCTTTACCTGTACTTATTATCTATTACTTTAGCTACCCCTTCGAGGTTATTTATTATGTGTTGTCACTCTACTTACTTTGATCTGTCTTTACATTCTATATGCTTCTGATGCCCGGTCGACCTATGGTTCCTAATGGGTACCCATATTTTTGATACTCATGCTATAATTCTACATATTATCCTGATGTGGGTTCTGGCACAAGTATTCAGACATAAGTGATCAAGCACATTTCCTGGTGAGATTCAAAGAGATTCGGTGAGTGGGTGACGTCCTTGCTGACCGATTTTCCTTTCTATGTTGGAGTTATCCTAATTGATTCTTAGATAGACATATGATCAAGTGTTGCCATTTGAGGGTTGTATTATGCACTCATGTATATAGATCCTCTACAACCATGACACCAGGTTTTGGGAGTTCTATCATTATGTATTTTCTTTTGTGTCTTTTATTTTGATATTTCTTCTTTTCATCTCTTTCTTTTAGTTTTCTTCGGTTCTTGTTGCCAGCCCGCTACTACTTGCTTGAGGCTAGGATTTGGCTTGTCTAGAGAATAGGTATAGAAACCATCACAACTCAATTTTTGGGTCATGACAGAGTGGTAATAGAGCTCTAGGTTCATAGGGGTCTCCGGCTGTAGGAGAAAGATTCTGGTAGAGTCGCGTGGATTGGTATGTAGAAGTCTGTATCTTCTCTTCAAAAGGCTACATGGATATTCTATAGGGTTGATTCTTGTAGATTCCTTTGTGAAAAATATTCACTAGTTTCTTTGTTACTTATCTTAGTTCTATTCCTCCATAGATGGTACACATGGGGTTAGCAGCAGAAGGTGATAGAGCTTCAGATAGGGGCCAGGGTAGAGCTATATCCCAAGGGAGGCTGGAATAGAGTCGAGAAAAATGAGTCTACACCCTAGATCTATCTCTATGTCTAAGCCAACCGCCTTCATGAACTTAAAGATATGTGGCAATTTTTGATGAGTATATTCAATAGAGCCCCCGTTGATAAGAGCCAAACTTCAGCCCAGAGATCGGCATAGGGTTTCCCAGCTCCTTCTATTCAGCCGGCACCAGCAACAACCATGGTCCCTCCCAGCCAGCTTGTCCTATAGGTACAACTAATTTAGTCGCTGAGCCAGTTTCAACATGTAGTTACTGTTATGACTTTCGAGGATTGGAAGATGAATATTTATTTATGTGCATAGGAACTCTGAGATTTTTTATTGACTCTAGAGAGGATCTATATGAATTTATTATAGAGAGTGAGAAAAGCTCAAATTTTTGTCTTGAAAGAGACACATGGGTTTGATTTTATCGGGCAGCAGTTAAAGGGTCGAACCAAGGCCTGGTGGAGGTCATATAGAGATAAAATACCCTCAGGGTCAACACCGGTGACATGGGATCAGTTTGTGGATGTGTTCATGGCTTAGTATATCTATCAGAGGATCTTAGAGCCCAGTTTGTTAATTTACAACAGAGGTGGATGACAGTTTTTGAGTATGAGGCCTGTTTTACATAGTAATTGAGTCATGGAGCTGCTGTTATGATGAAAGATATTGAGAGGCTTCTTCTCTTTTTTAGAAGGATTCAGACAAGAGTTGC
This sequence comes from Withania somnifera, assembly GCA_039654485.1. Classification (NCBI taxonomy): domain Eukaryota; kingdom Viridiplantae; phylum Streptophyta; class Magnoliopsida; order Solanales; family Solanaceae; genus Withania; species Withania somnifera. The sequence goes on along the minus strand of JBDJHY010658129.1, from coordinate 1,686 downwards.
AGGAAGATGTGGAGTTATTACTAGCTCAAGGAAGTCCATTAGTAGCAGTGGTTGATCATTCTGTAATATGGAGAGTCATCATCGCTTGGACCAAGGGTGTAGTGAAAAGAGATAATGTTGTTAGGGTGATTTTAGTAGGTCGTAGTCTTTTGGGAGTTGGTATGATAGATGTGGACCTCAGATGTAGCAGCCACAACAATGGTATCAGAGGCAGCCTAGCAGGCTGGTTTAGGCCTTCCTACTATCAGTGGTGTTCAAAGTAGTAAGCCCATTAGTGGTGCATTATCTGGGGTTTAGGGCTATAGTGGCTCGGGTGTCCCAGTTAGTGATTTATCTCGATATAGAGGAAAAGGTTTTTATGATTGTGGTAAGAAAGGTCATCATACAAAAGAGTTCCTATGACATTGAATTATACAGCTAGTAGTTCAGACCATGGAGCCTTTACAGATAGTACTTCTGCCGGTTATAGGGGGTCAATTAGTGACTCAAGGTAATTATGGTTGGGGATGGAGGGATCAGGAAGGGAGTAGAGGGGGAGATCAGCAGGCCTATGAGCACCGCCAGTTCTAGACCGTACCTAATAGAGCCCAAGCAGATGCTTCAGATGCTATAGTTACTGGTATGTTTATTTTTTTTTTGTCACCAGCTAGGCTTGGTATTTTTTACCCTATTTCTATATATTCTTATGTGTTTATGTACTTTTCACCCCATTTAAGTGTCATATGTGATCCTTTACTTGTTCTAGTGAGTGTGGCTACTTTGGTAAGGGATCCTATTATGGTGGATCGGGTTCACCGAGCTTGTGTTGTGACTGTACGGAGGTTGGATACTCAAGCTGATCTTGTGTATCTGTACATGATTGATTTTGATATGATTCTGGGAATGTATTGGTTATCCCTTCATCATGCGGTACTGGATTGTTTTTCTAAGACCATGACACTGTCCATTCCAGTATGTCTCTGGTAGTGTGGAGGGCCCTATTAGCCACTCTTCCATGCCAATGGTATCCAATATGTAGGCCAGTAGATTTTTATCCAGGGGTTGTACTGTTTATTTAGCTTACATTCATGATGTGAGTGTTGATCCTCCTTCCCTCGAGTCCGTACCCATTGTAAGGGAGTTCTTTGATGTTTTTCCTGATGAGTTACTTGGCCTCCCACCCAAGCGCATTGTTGATTTTGATATAGAGGTTAAGCCAGGTACTAGACCTATTTCCATTATTCCCAACCTTATAGTTCCGGTAGAGCTTCGCAAGATCATTTTTCAGTTATAGGATTTGATTTTCAGAGGCTTCATTTTCTCTAGTGTATCTTCATGGGGCACTCCAGTATTATTTGTGAAGAATAAATAAGGGAATATGCATATATGTATCGATTATAGGCAGTTGAATAAGGTTACCATTAAGAATAAGTATCCGTTTCTATGGATTGATGACCTGCTTGATCAGCTTCAGGGTGTTATGGTGTTCTCAAAGATTGGTTTGCTATCTGGCTATCACCAAGTGAGGATTCAGGCTAGTGACATCCCAAAGACTTCTTTTTGAACTCAGTAGAGGCACTATGAGTTCCTGGTTATGTTATTTGGGCTGACTAGTGCCCTAGTTGTATTTATGGACCTCATGACCACAGTGTTTAGGTTGTATCTTGATTCTTTTGTGACTATATTTATTGATGACATCCTAGTGTA
>JBDJHY010658020.1:3965-16055 GCA_039654485.1 Withania somnifera | reverse complement strand
GTAGATTGGGAAGTGCGAGAGAGCAGCCCCCGTTCTAACAAAATTTCCTTCTTTCGCTGATGTTGAGCCGGATGAGAATCCTCGAATGAGAACTTCCCTTAAAGAAGGAATGAATCTAGGGAAAAAGTCGCAAGGATAGTTCCATTTCTCCGCTAGCCGGGGACATGACTTCCAGCTGATAAACCTGCTCTTGCTCTATCAGATCGTGGCTTCAAGTACCAAATATTTCAATATAGTTGCATCCGGTATTTTTGTTTTGTTCCAACAGTGTGAATTGACTTGAGGAAATTTAGAGAACTCCCTAAAAAGAGAGAAACTATATAAATATAAAAATGACCCAGAGGGTTATTACATGTTGTTTCCATGTAATTTACATAGTTGGCTTGTGTTCATCAGGTTCAAAGGGCATCTTATACCATCGTTCAAAATCATAACTGAATTGGTGTCAATTGGTATGCCTCCTAGTTGTTTTTCGAGATCACGACAAAGGTCACGTGATTGGGATGATCCTTTATTTTGGCCTATGCAATCGCGACCCTATGCAATTAGGATTTTTGTTTTTCACAGTTTTGATATTCCTCACGTGATCGTGATAGTTCCTTCTGGTAAATATTTTTCTCATTTTTCTCATTTCTCTTCACATCAAAACCCTGTTGTAAGTTTGGGAAACATTAAGAAAAATCTTCGATCATATTTTCCTCAATTAAATGGTAAGTTTCCATTTAAATTTCCTTGAAATTCCCATACAAATTCTTTAATTTCTCCTACTCTTTTCTTCACTTTCATCTTTGATTAAAGTTTATTTCCTGCTCATTCAGCTCCAAATTTTGAATTCGAGTTCCCTATGATGTAGGGAACATTTTGATACCTTTTTTCAGAATTGCAAGTTAGCAGCCTTTAAGGCCCATTTTGAACCATATTTGAACCCTAACTATTTTTATATATTTATATGTATCATTTGACCTGTATTAACGTGTAGATTATTATTTTACTAGTTTCATGATCATTTGAGCTCTTTTTCACATGGTTTGAGTTTTATGACATCTTCTACACTATATTTGTGAGCATTTCTTTGAGCGATAGGTAGGATATGGATTACTATCTCAGACATGGATTATATGGGAAAAAAATTGCATTGATTAGCATCCTTCGGGTTTGGGGATTTCAGGTTGTCACCCTTGAACCTTTCAGCTTCTTTAGGTCGGTTTTTGATTGCTGAGGTTATCGGTACACTGCCCTAGTCTATTCCTTACTATATTTACATATTGTAGGGACTCATGTATGATGTTATCTCTTTATCTTTTTTCTTCTTTTTGGTTGCTAGTTAGTACCATTCTTTTTACCTATTGCTTTTACTATTATATTTAGCTAGTTTTACCATCCTACATTTATATATTGACTTCTGTGACTTGGTTCCTTTATTATCTATTATTTACTACTTTTATTTCTTATATGAGCCCGGTTGGCCTAGACTATTAGATACCTATTATTTTTAGTACTCATTTTAAACTTTTGCATATTTTTGGTGCAGACATAAGTATGAGTGATCTCTGATAATTCCTGATTATGCTGCTTATCCTGATCCAAGTTAGACGATGGCTTCTAGTGCTCCACATTTACCTCTCTCCATCTTTTTTTTCTGTTATTTGTACTGTTGTATAAAGATATTACATTTCCACTTCAGACTTGTATTTATTTTCTTAGAGGCTCATGTACTAGTTTACCAAGTTTTGGGAGTTTTTTTTATTGTACTAGATTTCTGCTTGTCTACCCTTATTTATACACTATTATCTTTTATGTTCATCTATTAATTTTGCTTTACATACTCGATGGGATAGTTTGATGTAGGTTCTATCATGACTTGGGAATCATGTTGTGAAATTTGGGTATTGTGAGATATTGGTGGTTTTAAACTTTCTTACAGTCGAGGTCTGATAAAAGTTTTCCTTCCTTGGGATATTTTTGAGTGATTGAGTGAGTCTTGTTTAGTGTGTGTTATCCTATCTCACATTTCAATTCCCTTTTATTTTGTTCATTTCTTTAGACTTTCGGGGATGAAAATCTTTTTAGTAGTAGAAGTTGTAATGACCTTTTCATTCAGTTTCTTGTTTTTCCACTTTTCTTGAGTCTTAGATCTCGTGTACCAACCCTATGTTATTTATGAATTATTAGGAGCGGTGGTTCGATTCTTCTGTCATTCTTTATAGCCTTATGTCGGTTTTCCTATTTCAGAGTGTTAACTTTTGATAAAGTTTGATGATGTTCAATGTTAGATTATCATGATCAAATTTAGGTAATTTAATGATTCCATCAGTTATGAAATGTGTTTTATAACTGGTTTTCTCTACTGATTTGTGTTTGGTGTCCCCGATAAGTTTTGAGTCCTCTTTCAAAATCTAAAGTTCTAATCGTCAAGTTCTAATAATACTACCTGAAGTTAATAATCTATTTTTTCTATTTTAATAGTGCCGTTAGATCTGTATTTAAATTTCTAGACCAAATAAAAAAAAGTCATTGCATTTCATGTCCATTGAGGAAGTTATGGAATTTTTAGTGAAATGTAGTGTTGTTGGTGCAAGTACTTTATCGATACAGAAAATGAGTTGCACCTTCGAATAAGAAGGTGATAAAATAGACTCGCATATTCTAAAAGTATACAAGTGCAAAGTGGGGGTTCGCTGGTGCAAAGATCGCTGATATTTAATACTCAGATTACCTTTTTTACAAAAAGTGATTTTTTGGAGATAGGGAGCTCAAGTTAGGGAAATTTTTGTTGAGTTTTTCTAGTAATTTCAGTGGATACATATTTCTAAACTTGTCTTGATATTTTCCCAAGATTTCCTAGCTGATTTTCTTTAATCTTGACACAGGCTGTTATTAAAAAACCAAATCTAAACCCCCTTTATTCCTCATTTTCGAATTTTGAACCTAGATCTTCATAGGGTTTTATAGTGGAGTACAAGAAGTATTGGATATCATTATTTATCATTTTTGCATCATTATTTTTTAAGTTTTCACTTTATTTTCTTTCCTAAATTCTCAAAATTTCTTCAACTTTGTCCTTCTCTTCAATATTTGATTCTAGCTTGTTCTTAGCTCCATTTTAGCCTAAAATTTGGGATATGAGTTCCTTATGATGCGTGAATCATTTTGATTCCTTTTTTGGAGTTTTATATTTGTGGGCCTGTGGATCTATTTTGACTCGGATATTCCTGCCTATTATCATTGCTTTATAGGTATCATTTGATTCATATTAATACGTAAATTATTATAGTTATAGTTCTGTGATCAGTCGGATTAGCTGGAGCAGTTTTGGAGCTGTTGGAGTTGTCTGGACTTCTATCATTCAGTGTTTGCGAGCATATCTTCGAATGGATGGTAGGATATGGCTTGCAAATATTAGACTTAGCTTATATTTGAAGTAATAGTATTAATTAGCATCCTTGGATTGAGAATTTTAGGTTGGTACCCTTGACCCTATCTACTTCTTTAGTTTACTTTTTTATCCTCATTCCGGTATTATATTATGATTATTGTTTACCCTAGACCCTGAGGGGTATTCATTGACTCTGGAACATAGTTGGTGGAATATTGGGAAGGTGTATTATTTTCAGACTTGGATGGTTATTTATTAGGCTTTGTAGTGATTCCGAGCATGTGCAGGGCCGACATGACTATCAGTGACCTATTGATTATGTTCTTCATATCATCATCATGATATATGGATTTTATGCATTGGTTTATACTATTTGATGGCCAAGGGACCTGTATTATTTATTGTTAGATCTTGTATGGCCTTGAGGGCGTATATTTGAATATTGATATCTGGCAATACTATGAGATTTTGATAATGAAAGTTGATCACAAACATTTTGATATATTAGCTAATACTAATATGAAATGGGTTTATAAAGTAGATTCATTACTTAAAATGGGTTGTTTCATGGTTTTCTTAATTTGTTTTAGACCAAATTTTTAATTGAGCACCAGATACTGCTATTTCTCTAATGCATTTTTGTACATTCCTTATAACCTAGAATCGAGTACTATAACCTTGTTAGAACTTATATTTTTTACTCATTGTCGAATGTTAAGTATTATATATTACCTGATTATAGACCCAGTACGCCCAGGCATCGATATTTATTTTTGATTGACTTTAGGCCGATGATGCCTGTGGAAATGCATTTAGACCGAGATATCACAGTTATCAGATTCTAATTATGATATTGTGAGATAGTGTGTGGTCACTCCCTTTATGGATCCTACCAATCTAGGTTGGAGCTGGTAAAGGGGCTTCCGATTGATGACTCCAATGGGTCTCGCATTCAGAACCATAGTGGTTGAAGAGGTGGATATAGTATTGAGACACTTGGTAGTATTACACCATGTGCAATGACCCTTCTGGTCATTTTTGTATTTTTTCCATTTTCTTGCATCTTAGAGATTTCTTCTAGTGGCCTTAAGTTGTTTATTACTTATCGGGATAGGTAGTTCGGTTACCAGGTTTTTTGTTTGGTGGTTATGTCCATTTCTCTATTTTAAGGCTTTTGACTTTGATATCATTAACTCCAATCAACATTCCGTGAAAACAAACTAAGAATCAAATTGTAAAAGTTCTGTGTCATGACCTAAAAATTTGGGTTATGATCAACAACCCTTAAGTAGGCAAGCCTAACCCTATAGCTTAGAGGACATGGAATGTGCTATAGAAACTCAAATCAAGCCAATAACAGAAAGTATAAGTAGAATTATAAGTAAAGGCGGAAGCAGAAGAAACTGATATACAACCCATATCCCCATAAACTGGTGTCAATAACAACTAGAGCTACTATATGGAGTATCCAAAAGAAAATATATACAAGCAATTCATAAAAAAAAAGTACAAATTGCAAAGGGCCTACTGGAATAGAATAAAGTAGGCTATCATCAAGGAAATGACATTCAGCTTAGATGACAAAGCACACTGTAATCTCCATAAATCGTTGAACCAACTCTAAATGATCTCAGCATCTCCGATAACCCTTGTCGATATCTGCATCACAGAAAAGGTATAGAAGTGCAGCGTGAGTGCCAAACAAGGTACCCAGTAGGAATCATAGGCCAACTGGGCTAAATATAATGTATAAGGCAAGGAAGTAAAATAGGCCAATGATAATATAAAGCGGTAAAGCTAGTAGGTAGTGCAGAAAAATAATGGTAATTGGCATGCTAAACTATTATCAGGATATATGCATCGTTCAATAGGTAAACCTAAAGCATGATAGACAAGTACGAGCATGTATCAACACCCCAAAAATACAAAATCAAAGTAAGTGAATGAACCTAGGATCCAGTAAAATCAACACTTAACCAACCGTACTAGTAAACCTCGAATACATAAGATGGAAGGTAAAGACATCTAGTTAAGTAAAGGAAATAAACAAACAAACCCTACCTAGAGTTCATACCACCGGTAAGTACAAACAGTTTAACCAAAACCCACCATGACTCCCCCTTAAGCCCGGTGGTAAATAATAATCATAAAGCAGTCATACAGGGGTGCTGCAAGGTAATGGAACACTATCAGATAATACCAAGGCCTCCCTATCAAGTACCAACAGACCTAAACTCGAGCCTTTAGGACTCGGAGGACCGCACCTCACACTTAAGTACAGGGGATACTTAGGGTTTTTGCCCTAGAGAATTCAGGGTATAAGCTCTCACAATGCTGGTCAATCTGCCCCAAGGAAGATAACATGACCCTGCACAACCCTGGATCTGCATAATCATTGGCAATAGAGGTAAACTATATCAATTGAAGTCTAAGATCGTCCAAAGGCCACCAATAAAGAACTCAACTCACAACACTCTCAACATAGGAATAAAAACCAGTAAACAAGGTCCATGGCCACCTTGTGGTAAGGCCAGACCCAGGGAACAAGACCCCTCATCCTCCCTACCCTAAAATAGGCTCTAGAACAACCGGTAAACTAGCCACAAGCCAGATAAGTAATAACAACCAAACTAAAGTACCCAACCTACTCGGCAAGCTATAAAAACAAGTACAACACAAATAAACTAGTCTAAGAAAGAGAGTAAGCCTAGCCTACCTGGGCATCGGTGAAGATCCTCGAAATGCATGCACCATAGTCTCAAAGCATTGAATGTATCTGAAAATCCCTGGAAACTATAAAAATGTGATTCTAGGGGTCAAAACATGAAGAGTGAGACCCATATTGCAAATAGAAAACTAGGTTAAAAAATGAACCTACTATCCTCATAGCCCAAAAAAATAAAGTAAATACACTCACATAAAGCCCTCAGATTGGGGTACTTGTATAAAAAATAGAGCTTAAAATGATAAGGGGACAAGAAAAAAAATCAATTTTTCAAAGTAAGGAAATCAAAATTTTAACATAAGCTAAAAGAAGTGAAAAGAACGAGAAATACCCGGGGAACACTTGCTCCACGAGCTTGCAAAACCTCCCACACAATTCTCCACCTCTTTCCCCAACTCAAAGAACTCAAAAACCAGCTCCCAATGTCCAGTTATGGAGGTTTCTATTGAAGTGAAAACTTTTAAAATAAAGGGGATGACCCCTTTAAATTAGTCCCATGGCTGGTAGGCGCCCCTTTGGCCACTGGGAGACCGTTCCAGGGCAAAGCCCTGGGCATAGGGGTGATGGAGCTGGGGCAGCCCAAGGGTGTCTGGGGTGACGTGCAACCTACAACAAATCATAATAAAACTAAAAAAAATTAAGGGACATAAACGAGCATCTTAAGTAGGATTCTAGCAAACAAAAAATGTAGTTTGGGTGGAAAACACACCAGGGACTCAAAGGAATTGACCAAACTACCAACCGAGGTTGTATGTGAGAAAAGGACCCCAAACTCAAAAAGATCAGAAAGAGCCAATTTTTGAAATTTTCACAAACCAACTCAAAACAATCCTGGACATCGCGGGAAGCAAACCAATGACCCAAAAAGCCTAATTCATCATTCTAAAGATGATGGAATTGTCAGAATTTCATTTAGATGCTCCAATCACAAAAAGGTCAATCAGGCTCCAAAATGAGTTATGGTTGGGCTAAATTTATGAAAAACATCCCAAACTATAAATGTAAACCCTGCGACATGAACTTAAAGTCCACCTAGATCAAAGTCAATATTCCAGAGCTAATGGAATCTCATCATTCAATTTTGAGCGTGTCTACTACAATTTCACTCTCGAGTTCCACTGTTTTAAAACTTCAAAATAGGAAAACTGCGAAAACAGGCAAATGAGCTAGCAGGGCACCGAGCTACCGGTCCCAGCAAGTCTTAAATGACTTGTAGCTCTATACACTAGAAAGGAAGCAAGGCAAGTAAATGACAAGGTGAGTCATTACAGTCTTTTAGCTCTACAACAAGGATTTCATCTAGAAGGACTCTCGGTTTGTGTCTAGAGCCTTCATTGTGTTTTTATCTTATTTTGAATTTTTTATGTGCTTTATAGTTCATAAGAAGAGCTTGAATGATCATTTAGTTATTGGTTCCTCAAATTGTAAATCTATCTGGGACATCAACTCTGAATGTCAAATGTAGGTTGGGTGAAGTATTCATAGGGGCCTCAAGTTAGCTGAAGTCATTTTGGGTACTCAGTTAGAATATATGTTATTTGGATTGATGATTGACTTTAGTCAACATTTCATCTAGATTTTTTTGTGTTATTCAATCTGGAATGTTGTTTTTATGCAAATTAATATTTGGTTTTAGTTTATTGGGTTCCAAATACATTCTTAACCATCGTTCGGGTCTATTTCTCTATGCTTAATTGTTGTCAAATTTAGTTATGGTGTTCCTTATACTTGATATTTTCAATCTTAACTAGGGACACGCGACCTTGAAAGTTTAGTATTTTGGCCTTTAAGAGAGCGACACTTTGGCACTTGATCATGTGGCATTAATCGAGCCTTTTGACCATTTGGCCTTTTTGTTCTTTGCAATTGTGCAATACCGTATATGATCGCGACGCTCCATAAAATTCTTCTACTCAATTGGGATGAACAAATGCTGTCAGGTATAAATTTTCCCAAAAGTGATTCTCACTCTACTTCATTCCAAAACCTTGTTAATGAACTTTTATATTCATAGGTCTTCATTATTGATACTGGGAAGAATCAAGAAACATTTCTTAGCACTTTTCCACCATTAAATTGTATGTTTTCACTCTAATTTCTTCAAAATTGTTTCATAAATTTCCTAATTTTTTCTACTTATTTGTTCTCTTTATTTATTTAATTGTAGCTTATTTAGTGCTCTTCTTAGCACCAAATTATATGTATGAGTTCCCTACAATATGGGTAACATGTTTGTACTATTTGAGTTTTGCTAAATTTCATCCAAAAATTTTCAAATTTCACCAAGTTTATTCTTCACTTTATTACATTTATTCTAGCTCTATTCTTACTCATCTTTACAATTAATTTTGGGTATAAGCTCTCTGCAATGAGGGGAATATTTTAATACCTTTTGTTTGAGTTTCTAGTTATCAATCCATTAGGCCTAAATTGATTTAAATTTTGACCTCGTCTATAACTATAACTTTATGGGTATCGTTTGACTCCTATTAACACATCAATTATTATGTTTATAGTTTCGTGATTATTGGAGCATTTTTGGTGTTGTTGCAGTTATTTTCCTAGTATTTACGAGCTTATGCTTTTGACGTTAGGTAGGCTATGACTTATCAATTTGAGTTTTAATTGATATTTGAAACAATAGTTGTATTTAGCTATTCTTGGGCAACGTTTTTATCTTTGGCACTTTTCATTAACAAAAATCTCGAGACATGATGCCACCTACCTTAACCACCTATACAGGTGACCCTAAGAAATTCTAAAAAGGTAAATATATAAAAGAATGAATCAATAAGAAGAAAAGAATGTACAATAATAAAATCCAACAATATAACCATCCAGAAAATGGTGACACTGTGCATAAGCCTATAAATTATAAGAAATACATGTCTCAAATATCTAGGATCCTCAAGTATGATCTAATACATATATAAAAGTGTTTGGGCATCTCCCGAATGAAAAACACCCACCTCAACTTTCTAAACTCTCGAGCCTTAGACTTGATCGTAGGGAAGATGATCAACCCCCACCGAACATTGCACATACACAAGTGTATAAAAGAAAGGGAGTGAGTACCAAGTAAATAATAGGTACCCAGAAAGTACCCTAGTATGACACTAAAATAAGACAGTAAAGAACCACTAACTACTCGAATTATCCAAACCATAATTCTCCAAACTCCGAGCTACAGATCAGTATAATGTCAACATTTTATAATAAAAGTAAATGATAGATACAGGGCAAAGGGGTGATAATAGTACTAAACACTAAAATAGAGTTAATAATACGTCAATAAATCAAAGTGTCCACTAGTCCATCTTTAGACAATATCAATAAGACATTACCAATCAAATCAGTAATGTATCAATACTCAAGTAAAAATACCCAATTCATATAAAAAATATAATCCCACCTTTATCCTATTTAGATATGGACTCCCTATCAAGTATAGTACAAAACTCATAGGATGAAACCCCAATCATTATTCTTAGGACTGAATAGTGGAGTTTATCGGACCTCAATTAGTTTTCATCCCACAAATCCGACCTCATTATATAATGACCTATTTAGTCATGTGCTTGTTTTCTACCTTTCTCCTTGTTTAGAGCTATCTGTTTGTTTCCCTAAGTGATTTATGACCTGTTAGGATCGGTAGTGTAGTTCCCTGGTAGCCTAGTTACTCGTTAGCTTAGTTTTCTTATTTTGAAGTTTTTGTTTTGGAATGGTGGAACTTGAGAGTGAATTCTTAGTAAATGCACACGGAATCAAATTTCAAATGTTTTGTTAGCCTCGGAATGCTGACTTTCATCATGGGGGACTTTTGTTTCATGTACCGGGGTTTTCATGTAAAGTTTGAGCTATTTTTTGGAAATTTAGTAAATCAAGAGTTAAGAATTTTCCTCGAGTTAGTGTGTGGTGACAAGAGTGGTGGAATGGGATTCTGATGCTTCTATAAGCTCTATAATGGTGAATTTGGGATAGTAGGGTTATTGGTTTTCTTTCAGGGGTGTCCCGACTGATTTTCGGTATTCTTGTGGGAAGTTGGTAAACAACCTCTTTTGGTTGAGGGGGTCTTTTCTATGCAAATGACCTTCGATGGATGTTTTGACAATTTGGTTAGCTTTAAACTATCATTTACATACTATGAGCATATTTTTATATTAAAATCCGTGCCCAAATTTATTTAGAGACCCTTGGTGAAGATTTTGAAAGTTAATGTTTTCCAGTGCAGGCACAGATCAAAAAATCAGTCCATCTATCATTAAATTGTAGGTGCTAATAAATTGGACCTTTTACCAATAAATTTGTGCTTTCCAGGGTGTCCTTGCCAGTGAGGGATGTCTATTTATTGGAACTATTGACCGATAAATCGATCACCTATATGGGTTGGTCTTTTGGGATGGTACCGATTTATCTTTATATTTAACCTATAAATCGGTCACCTACTGACTCTTTAGAAATGAGAGGGTGATGATTTATCGGCACTATTGACCGATAAATCTTCACCACTCTTCTTTTAAGGGCCATTTTTTCCCATTTCATTTAGCCTCGTTTCCTCTTCCCAAATTTCCTTTTTCTTATCAATTCCTAATGCATTTCCTTGGGGATTTGGTTGATATTGTTGGTGTTAGGATGGGGATATTTCTTGGTGCATTGTACTTAATTTTGGTGAGTTTTCTCCTTCCTTTTCCTCCTCTTCAAGATTGAGTATGGATTTAATGTTAGTTTTTTAATTCTTGGTTTCTTGTGTCAAATTCTTGATTTTTAGCATAGTGGCATGGAGTTGGAGTGGTAATTAGACTTCTCTCGCAATTTCCCCTTTGTTTAGGTGAGTTTTGCACCTTTTTTTTCTAAACTCTTCTTGAAATATTTTCACCTTTATTGCATGATTTTCATTGGCCAATTGAGGAGCCTACAGTGGTCTAATTGAGATCAAATGTGAACCACATGTTCCTTGCGCTGAGGCGTTTGTGCTGGTAGAATTATTTTATATTTTGGACTGCAGGGCCTACTGGCCCATTTTAGGCCCAATTTCTGACTTTATATATAGTGTAATATAGGTCTTAAAATTTTAATATTGACTTGTTGATCGTGGTTTTGATAGTTCCAGGTTGTTTTGAGTGTCCCTAAGGTTGTTTAGGTTGTGTGTAACTTCTGGGAGCTCTAGGCTAGCATCAAGGTAGGCTAGGTTTTCCTTACTCTTTACACTAGTTTAATATCGAATGCTTGTTATATTCTTGCCAGTTGGTGGGTTGGGTAGGTGATTGATATACCATTCTTTCTATTTTTATATGCTTGTTTACCTTTTAGGGCCCATGCGGGGGCCCGTTGTTCACCATAGACTGTGTTTAGTATGTATGGCATGCCGAGGGCCTTTGTGTGGCTATAGTGTTGATGTTGGGTTATTAATAGTTGTTCGGGTGATATGTGTGTTTAGATGGTGGCCTCTGACCTTTCTATACTTTGATCGTGCTTTTTATTTGCCTTAGTTGTTTTTACGAGCACGCATACCATGGTGAGGTTGATCGAGAGCGGCCCGCTATATGATTTACTAACCGGGGAGGAAGTATAGGATAATAAAAGTTGTTTTTATGAACTAACACTAAAAGTAGAGTTTTGTATCTTGATGTCCCGCAATCAAGAGATGTTATAGGCTATTTTTACAAATATATAAGCAGAACATGGTTTTCATATATTATATATGTTACGGTGTTATGTCATGGTTGCTTGGCATTGAGGGTTAGGGACTCCATTTATTGGCACTAATGGTCGGGTACTCCGTTGTTGGCACCGAGGTTCAGGGACTCTATTGATTGGCACTAATAGAGGAGCAATCCTCTGTGGCATATACATGAGATTGACACTAATAGGGTAGAGACCCCCTGGATTGGCACTATTATGGAAAAGACCCTTTGTACAATATAGAACCATTCTAATTTAATTTCTAGCACCTGGGGAATTCATCCTCGTGTTGTTTATTCTTACCAAG